>WNLI01003363.1:0-18812 GCA_025802215.1 Wirenia argentea
GATCTCAGACTCGTAGTTGTAGTACTGTTCTTGATTTGCCCAGAATTTGTCCAGTCTTCTTTCGAAGGTCTGTATAGTTACTTACAGCAGAATAGCCGGAGAGAGCATCTGTATCAGCATTGGTCCCAAGTTCACACACTCACTGACTCGCAATTGGTGTTGTGACTGTTGTCGTTGTACTCACGCACCGGTGTAGTTCATTATCGCACGTGAAAGGGGTGGCCTCTTGAATTGGATATGGCATAGATATGTATGGCGGGACAGCTGGGATTTCCACAAGGTTGTACATCATGGTAAGTTGGTAACTTCAGCTTTGAGGCGGCGTTGATTCAGAGATTGCCAGCGTAATTCCTGGAACATAGCTGTGTCTTGGGTGAAAGTCGCCAACAAATTGCGCCGCTTTACGGTGGACCATTTCTAAGATCATTTGCTGATATTGCCATCACACAGTTTCACACCAGCTACACCACAGTATCCGCATAGTGTGTACTGTGTATACGCAGTGACAGTAAACAAAGTTAACAAACTACCAAATTGTACCAATGTCGCCACTGTTCCCTGGCCCACCAAACCACTGAGGACGTGAGCAGTGAGGCCACATCACTGACAACGCAATGGCCGTATCACCAGCCACCACCACACAGACTCAACGTACATCACCACCATATAGGTGTCGCAACCACATCTAGATTGTCAAGTTGTCAACCGTCCCGTTCTCGCACACACCACCAGACCACCCATGTCCCACACGACACAAATAGTACTTTAGTCTCACTGGTGAAAAAATGAAAATAAAAACCTATTATTGCGACTTTATTACGTCGAATCCACATACTTATTTGAAGTTATTTCCATGACTTATTCGTGTGGCTTGTTGTTTCCACAGTCCACCTATTTGTGTGTGTGTGGGTGCGTCCAATAGTCATTACAATATGTCGTTTTCATATTTTTTCAGGAATTTCAGGCTCTCCCTAGCAGTAATAACACAAAACAGATCTGAATCATTCTGATCTTTATCATAATATTCAAATATTGTGACATCACAAGTGTTAGCGTGTCTAGGACTTTGTAGTTTGTACATTAATTTTGTAACCATTACTCGCCGAAGAGGGTCTCGGACTCGGTGGCCGAATGGTCTAAGGCGCTGGTATGCCGATAAACTGATCCTATGTGTCAGCCGTGGGTGCGATCCCCACATGTGCCGTCTATGCAGGAATTAAAATTGGATAGACTTTGCTCCGCGCACCAGCCACGCGAGAAAGTCGGAATCCGAAAGTAACAGTTTACCCTGTAAACAGTGATAGACTAGTGTCCTAATCCTATCCAGGGGGTGTAGTTTCTACTACCCGAATTGGCGAGTAGTTGGATATGAACTCAGCAGTCTCGGCTATGGAGTTAACCAGGCCTCGCCACGTCGAACGCTCGTTGCAGGTGGATTACGGAAGAGTTAAAAGTCTCGTAACAGACAGTAGGTCAATACCAAGCTAAACAATCGGCCATTTTGAATTACGGTAATTTCCCAGATATTTCATTACCCACTTAATTCAACGGTGCCCCATTTTCAGGCAAGTGAATTTCGCTTATTTCAACGCCCTATATGGTTTTCAACATCAACTCGTAAATATTTTGCATACAATTGTGAAAAAGTACTAAAATTGTACTAATAATTGATTTTTAACATATATACTTACATAATTTAATCAATACAATTGCCATGGGCAATGTTATGGATCGATTATGATGAAAACTAAATTCATAATTGTATTTTCCAAAGGATGGTAATTTCAGATAATTCAACGCCTTGGCAATTTTGAGAATTTGGACCCGATGAAATATCTGAGAAATTACCGTACCTGTCAAAATAGACATGACTCGGCGAAGTTACATTTGACATTTCCGCGATCGGTCGCAAGTCTTAGTCTCGCAACAATCACTGAAACAATGACGCATCAATTTCATGACACCGTCCGTGAGAACGTCCGGGAAGACGACACAAAGTCACACAATATGACAAAATTGTCGTGATATTGTTACTTGTAATGACGATTTCCGGACCAAAACCGCCGACCATACAGAAATTGTCATAAAGTCCGCTATACTGTCTGTATTACGGTGATAAATGATAATTGAATATTTCATTCACCAAAAGGAAGGTTCATAATAATGCGACGGAATTTACTAGAATATGATACGAAAATATAGAATTTTGCAATGTAATCATGGTCGAAATCTGTCGTTCATAGTTTCAGACTTTCTCACAGTATACTAATAATTACTACTGTAAAGGGGGTTATTTTCACCTGTGTTAATTTTCGCCTATAACCTATAAATTAAATTTTCGCCGATTTTAATTTTCGCCGATTTACATAGATTTGTATAGTAAAAATAAATTAATTTAATTATGTAAATTTTTGCCGAAAATCAAATTACGCGAAAATGGCGAAAATTTCCCCTCGGCGAAAATTTCCCCTTGTACAGTATCAATGGAAACTATTTTACAGTTTACAAATATAATTATCCCATTCACAATTTTCCCATGACTTCAGTACAGCTGTAGTAAAATACTTCAAGTCACTAACTGAGTCACACAGTGCATCATCAAGTACACATTTGTTGTGATGCTATATCTATCTACACTCTACAGTCCCCCCACACTACAGTTAGCAACTGACCCACTTGGCTGTATAAATGCCGGTAACCATGGCAACTGTGTGATAACAGTACTAATTATTGTACCAACTGCCAATACTCTAGTGACTGGTGCTGGTTATGTAGAGGCCACAGGGCTAATTGGATGTATTACACGACTTATAATGTATGATATTATCGTTTTTATGTTGGCGAGGATAATAATATTATTGCTTTGTTCGGCTAAATTATGTTGGGTATATCGGACGTTTCGGGATTTCAGGCATATTATCACATGCTATATCGGACAATTTGAGGCTATTATCCAGTGCTATTTATTGACAACTACAGTATGTTATGTAACATGCAATTACGTGAATGATGTGTGTAATACTGATAATATACTGGTAATGTAAATGATCACCGCCAAGTATGTTGTAAAATTAGTGTGCATTGTTTTGGTATTCCAACTGGCGAGTGGTGTCACTGACTGATTCATAAAGTTTTAGGACCCATATAAAATTTGTATGCGGAATTACGAGGAATAATAAAGTTTTTAATTCATGAAGACTTTTGAACCGATGTTCTACATGGCCGATAGAAAATTAGGCATGCAAATATTTGAGACGACTTGATTTATTTGATTTATTTGTCTGTCTGTACATTATTGTAATATTATTGTGCCTTTTTTGTGCGTCTTTTTAAAATGCAAAATAGTGAAATGCAAGTTTACACACGATACCGGTATTTCGGTACTAGTTCGGTACTACTCATCCTAATAAATATGAATGAAAATCTAGTGAACGACTGAACGTGAAATCGTTGCGTAACCGAGATAAACTGTAGCTGTGAAATTGTGAATGAATGCATCGTAATGATATTGAGTGATTATTGATAACATCTGACGGCTATTGATACAGTTTTTACTTACTATTTAATTACGTTAACAGTTTCGTATGAATGAATAAAACATGTCGTTAGTTGCATTGCCTCCAGGAGTGATAAAATAATTTGAATAAGTTGCATATAATTCAATTCATTCAATAAATTCAACGAGTTTTGGTATTCATATTAATTTTGTATACATATAGTACCATTGAGTCATTCAGCTGTAAGTGTCTAAAATAGTAAAGTGCGTACTGGTACTCTGACATATCTTATCAGGACATGATAGTACATTAGTACTTATTGTAAACATGCTCAGTAGTGAATTACCACTGCATAATCTGCATTACCATCTACTTGTGCGTGTGAACATCTCTGCTTTGTGTATACCTGTTGCTATGGCAACTGCGAATCTAGGTCACTCACTGCATTGTTTGTTTACATTGGGAGTCATCATGGGGGCTATACCATGATCAAGATAGCATGGGCAATTGGGTATAATGCTAATGAATGTGTTGCACGTTAATGACTATCAATTGGTATTATACCACCTAGATATAATTATTTTCGTACTACGTGACTCAGTATGACAGTATAGGCTGTATAGCGGCTGTAGTCTATTATGCTAATGAGGACATCACACACAGAATAATTAATGCACTACGGTATTTGCTATGGTGCCTGTAATGTAGTAACAACTCAATGAGTATCATCGGCCATCTGCTCGTCGGTGAATGCCGCGTATTGATTAGTCGACTGACTGACTCACGCTTGATTCACGCCGGGCCAATGTTATGATTATCGCGATTATTCCCACTCCAATACTCAGTCCTCCCTCGCAGAGGAAAATCAATGATGCACCCGACCTGGTTCTGGTTCGATGTTTTGACCATTCAGCCAATTGAATCATTGGGATGCGTCATGTGATTAAAGTTGACCAATGGAATTGCGGTTCCCAGTCAGCTGATGCTGGTGGTATTTATAGCGTGACCCGATTTCTGTGTCCTGTCAGCGATGTAAACACAATGGCTTTGTTATTGTTGTTGGTGGGGGATTTTACTGCCTAGGGTGAAGGGCCTTTGTGGTTTTGATGCATGTGGATTAGACTTTGATTTCTGTTAAGCTTTGTAAATTGTGTAAATCTGGGGGGGGGGATCACTCTGTGCGCAGTGGTCATTTTGGATTCCCTTACAGATTTACAGTGTGCCATAGGCTCATAGCCCATGGGGTCCTCGATGGCACGTTAAATGACATTACGGAATTGCGGAATTGAATATCATGAAGGAGCTAGCATACGATTTCAGATTACAAATGATGTTGATATTCTCATTATTCTGTATCATCTTGATGACAACTTAAAATTTAAATGACAATATTGCGAAGTACCTTCTGTGTAATACTGTAATTGTAGTTGCAATGAATAATATTCTGAAGCATTTACAAGATTGCAAAAATAAAAATTTGATAGTCAGTGTGAATGTGTCAAAGTGGTCAGTGACTGTTAAAATGAAGATCTTGTGACATGTTGCTTTTGCGCAACATAATTTCGGTTCAAATAAGTTTGAATCTTATGACAAATTGTTATTACTGGCAGACAAACTGACTGAAGTTTGATGACAAGATAAAAAGAAGATTCAAGAAACAAACAAATCAAATCATGACGCATAGTGACTAGTCGCAAACAGTAAACTAACAATCATAAATGTCCAAATTTTGTTTATGTATAAACCAAATCCACTAACGCGAGAGGCAAGATTATGTAGAAAGTAGTACAATTATGATCAAGTACCACCTACGCCACGGACCTACAGTACCTAGTTCCTACAAACCAAAGTAGATCCTGTTGTCATGTCAAAAATAACTCAATGCTACAGTAACCTCATGTCAAGATTGAAATAAAGAAATAACAACTTAGTACAGTCTGCTATCCGCATACATTATTATGTTCCAAAATTTCAGCTTACAAAACGTCTAGTCCGCCTATCTATTGTCGTCAGGTTTTTGACATGTTTTTGTTGCTTTTACCATGTTATTGCCAATAAAAGTATCCTGCTTCTGTATTGAAGAAAATCTATTGTGATTTGTCATTCAATAAAATGACAATGTATTGCATGTACTCAAGCCCCTCCCTAAAATTTTTACAGTAAAATAATTTGAAAGTTAAAACCATATTCCACTTATAAACACATCCTTTCACTCAGCCTTGTTAAAATCTGTGGATCTATTGTAATTTGTCATTCTCTAAAATGACAATGCATTGCCTATTCTCAAGCCCCTCCCTAAAATTTTAACAGTAAAATAATCTGAAAACTTAAACCCATATTCCACTTATAAACACATCCTTTCGCTCAGCCTTGTTAAAATCTGTGCATTTTTGACAGTGGGTTGGTCTTTTCACCTGCTTAGAGGACCCCCTCCTATTGTAACACTGCTGTCTTAAAATTTGTTTGTAAAATCTTTTCAATCTATGCGGAGCTGCTTGGGGGGTAGGGACTGGGGGGGGGGACTTATTATAAACCTGTTTGTTGTTTTAAACGTAGGGATTAAAAGGTTTTCAACCCCTTTTTGTCACTGAGCTTTTGTATACTTGTGTATTTTTTAGATGTGATAAAATGTTTTCAACTGTTGAGCAGTAGAAGCTGTGCTATTTGATGCTGTTTTAGCAGTTGTTTGTAGATACGACTCAAATGTCTGACGACCACATGTTACAAGACTTGGACTCACAAACTTTTTCAACAATGGTTTGAAAATGATATATAAGTTGGACATCCCATTTTGGAATTCATTTCACTTCTGGTCGCTGGTACGTATAGTAGGATATCGGTCGTGTAAGTCAGACTCGACTTATATTATTTAGTAACTCATCAACTCTTATTTTGTTGTGGTCTTGTATTAGTAATTGAGAAATCCTGAAAACTCTATCATAGCTCAATTTAATTTATCGTGGTTAGGTCAAAGTTAGGTCTGTGAACTTAGCGTACTATGAATGTATGATATGGTCTAGTAGTCTATGTATAATTTGTAAAACGTAAATTATAATATTAAAATATGTTTAGTATATAATGTTGATATATTGAATGGATCTATATTATTGTGTGGGAATGCTATTTACTAAATAATACACAAAATAGGTCACTTGAGGATAAAATATTCAGGTCATTCAGTGTAAGATGTGTATTCCACTATTCATGTATTCATATAGTATGACTCAGTATTAGTCAAGTGTTAGTAAACGTAAATATTTTTAGCAACCCTAATGATCCATTGAGTATTGTTGATAATATAGGCGGCAATTATTATATTGATCTCTCAAATAATGTGTAGGGATGGTAAATTGTGTGTGTGGGGCTGTCAGTGTGTCATGCACTATGGCCTAATGTCTATTATACCAAGATTGATTTTGGCAATAAATTAGTAACGTAAAGTCAAATATTTGTAATTTTTGGTGCAGTAGTACTTGCGTAACTGTACTATGTCCACGAATGAAGCAAACTGAATTGACAGGAAACAAATCAAATTTGGTAGAATCAAAATGGCAATTTCCTAAATGTGTCAATAGGGAACGCAAATACCAGTCCTATTTCCTAAATCGAATCGATAGCTCTAATTTAAACTTGCAGCCAACGGATAACTACGACCGTAGAATGGGATAATATGCTAATGCTATACCAAATTATCTAAAGGTCAAACTGTACATTGACTACATTCAAATGTCAATTGGGGATAAATTACAATTACCGTTATCAGATTAATCATTTTGACACTGTGGAACATTATAGTATTAATAATTATTTCTATTTCGGATAATTATTTCCGATAATTATTCTGCGACTACATAGTTTGATTAGTTTCTGCATACTACACAATTAATCAATAGATCATAATTAGTGCACTATTTGGCGTTTACTACAGCTAAATAATTATATGAATATTATTGTAAACAGTAATGGATTGTAATCGCTAATCGGACAGTCAGTTATGCTATATGATATTAATATTTCATGATTTTATCATTGTAATCCACATTTTGTAACCTACAATTTTGTAGCTTTCTCTGAAAATTTTTTTAAACCTGCGACAGCTGCCAAGTGATGCTTCAATGGTATATTGGGCACTAACAAATTTTATTTGGCAATAATTGGCGTTTCCTTTGACAATCTTGGTTTGTACAATATTTTGAATAAACATTTCACTATGGGAAGCGACGACTTGGAAGTACTGGAGGGAGGGATATCGCCATCATATCGGATACTGACTAGTGACAGACTACCCCTTTCCCTCTGCGCTACCTTTTCAGTTTTCAGTTACGGACTTACGGTGTTACCCACCACTCGGATCCTTTGAAATCTTCCATAGGCTTTGTACAATCTTTCGAATAAACGTTTCAGTGTGGGGCATTGACAACCTGGAGGTATTGGAGGGAGGGCTATCAGATACCGACCTCTTCCTGCCTCAGGCCCTCGACGGGAGTCCCATCTGATCTTATCTTACTTTACCTGGAGGTACTGGTACTCGAGGGAGGCCTATCGGATACCGACTCGCAACTCACTCCGCTCTCCGCCGAGGCTACCTTTTCACTGTACCCACTAACAATATCCAAATTGATCTAATAGATAGATCTTTAATGAATAAATGTTTCAAGTGTGGGTATTGATGACCTGGATACCGACTCACAACTCACACCCATCGAATCATCGATTTTATTATTGGCATCCAGGAAAGATCCAATGGATCAACCACGTTTATATAGTTATATACAATACTCATGAAATGACACCCTGTTTCAGTGTGGGGCATTGACGACCTGGAGGTACTGGAGGGAGGGCTATCGGATACCGACTCACAACTCACGCCCGTCGAACGACTCGAAAAGTACATGCAGAGTGATAACGTCTTCAACAGGTAATTTAACTCTTATTTAAAACAAATATATAGTATTCAGAGCAATTCATATTTTCAAAGGGCTGTTTGGCCGGTTTCTAAACTTTAGTAAGCTTCCATCATGCTACAATGGAATATGGCGGGCTGAGAGTCCAGTGTTGGTATGTCTGTCAAAGAATGATCTCCACATAACTAATCGCCAATTGAGTTGAAATTTGTGATAGTAAAATCGTAGCCCTCGGCCCCTCATCAGGCTCATCATCCACCGCGAAGAGCCGAAGTCAGCAGTCCCCAGATGCTCAATTGCTGACCTGCAAGAGTGCAAATGTTTTTGCGATCCAGGAAGCACGATTAACTTGAGATCCGACACTTCATCGCTGTCAGAGCTAACAGCCTCCTAGGCCCTAATTAGTAAGTTGTAACTAATAACTGTGTTGGATCGTTTATCACAGGCAAATGGTGGCCCGGGGATTACTGGATACCCTTTCGAGACATTGGTGATGTGGATTGTGGAATCTGAACTGTCCCGTGGTTTTACAAGTCACATGACCCTAATAAATGCTCTATAACTTAACTAAACTGTGTTGTGTACCACAGGCAAATGGTGGCCCGGGGATTACTGGACACCCTTCGAGATGTCGGCGATGTGGAGTCGCCAGTCGGATTGTGCTGCGGTTTTACAAGCCATTATCACATTACCCTAATAAACGCTCTACCTATATTGTGTACGTACGACTATAACTGTGTTGTGATTGTTGTCTATCACAGGCAAATGGTGGCCCGGGGATTACTGGACACCCTTCGAGATGTCGGCGATGTGGAGTCGGACTGTGCTGAGGTTTTACAAGCCATGATGAAATTATCACGTGATCCTGGTTAGATCTAGATATCTAGTTAATAATAGATCTCGCAGTCTCAAGTAAAAAAGAATTTACAATGTATTCTAAAATGTTGCACGATACGATTATAAAATACGACTGTCTATATGGTCCATTCCGGCTTATATACCATAAGTGATCGAAATAGGAATGCACACTGTGCATTGCACAGTCCATATGCTGTATCGTAGCTGTCTTTACAAACATACGTGGATTTGAGGATTGTACGAGTATGGTGTGCTATACTATTCATTTAATGTGTGAAAGCAAATCAAGAACTACCCGATTGTGGCTTAGTGTGTTGTTGAGGTTCTTTGCCCCTCCCACCTAAATCCAGGGAGTCCCAGCAGAATTCCACAAAAACATGAAGCATCTCACTGCACTGTCACTACCTCAGCCAGAGGGCCAAGGTTCGAACCAAGCTCGTCGTATAGCAGAAAGTCCGATCAATGCAATTTCCAACCCTCATTGGCCGTCATGTCAAGTACTGACAAATGTGAATGTGACTCGCGGCAGACGATAGACCACCTTATCAACTTTTGTCCGACTCCCAACGGCACTCAGGGATTGATTGAACTGATGCCACAATGTCGACCTCCCGGTATAACAGTACAACGTTGGGCCGTTGGCAATTCGTAATCTACTTTGAACGACGACGATAATTATAAGTATGCATTCCAATTTTTGTTGCCAAATTTTTCAGAGGCGACTGTCAGGTCAGAACTAATGGAGCAGGTACCACACATGGCCATGTACTGCCAACAACATCGGGAAGTCTTCAAAAACGCCGTCCCTAACTATCTGCTGCCTCTCGTCGTCAAGTACTTGGACGACGGAAATAATCAGGTAGGCATCGTTACAGATTTTACTGTACTATATTTGTTCTAGGATTGGTCACATCAGCATTTTTGAAGAAGCGCAATTTTGTGACTGAACCCATCCAAATTATAGGTCGAATCAACGTGAACCTAAGTTTCGAACGAATTCCTCGAAGTGAGGGCAAACAATTTATTATGTGAATTTTTGTGGTATACACTCAATGCTATATATTTGGTGAGGAATCTTTTGTAGCCTATGCATTTTTTCGCTGGCGACTAACTGCATAGATCTGTATTTTTGCCACATAGAAGTTTGTGAATGTGGTCATTTTAAATTTGTGTAGAATGTCAAAAATTGTTGATTGAACGTACAGCGATATCCATTCGAACAAATGTGCTCATGATTTCGCGGCGTGATATTTCACGGAGCGACGTCGTCTCACATTTCCACACTCAATCTCCCCTTCGAGAGAGCTTCGGATCACCTTATCAAATGACAAATAATTTGAGCAAAAATCCATGCTGTTCCCAATTAAGCACTGGTAGGGGGTATCATATCGCGGCGTGTATGGATTTCTTCAGCGAATTTTCGTTCTAAGAACCGATAATCATACAAGTATCGCTTTCACAATTTGTGCAGAGATTACCTCAAACTTGGTAATCTTAGACCCCAAAAATTGGCGCGATTTCGCCACGTGTCGATATCGCAGCCCAGTCTTTGTATCGGTTGTGGTAGATTTCTTGAAACAAAAATATTTAAAGTGAAAGAATAATGTACAGTGAGTTTGTATTTTTTCTCTAGCTACATTTCGAAACCTGTGCATTGATTATAGTTTTCTGTTCATAATATGAATTTGAGATAAACTATTTGCGTGTTTATTTTAATTTGATACACTCTTGGAAAGTGATGGTTTCATTATAATTCGTTGCATACAGATTTAAGTTCATTTAACTACATTAGTTATTAGTTTAAATTAGCCTAATGTTCATATTGTTTATATTAGTTTACATTACATTAATGTTTATATTGTTTATAAATGTCTAGTATGTGTCACGTAGGCAACAAAATCGCAATCTATAATAGGTTTATGGATTGGAGTCGCGTTTTGCGAGAAATTTGAACAACCAAGGCGCAGAAATTGAACAGTGATTTGACGAGGCATCCATTAGGCGTGTGGAGCAAGGGAGATAATTGGCATAATTGTATAATCATTATTGAGGGTCAGATTACGATGGGGTTATCTGTTAGTGATATGTGCTGTACGCGTGATTCATGGTAGGCAATTTTGCTGGGCTCGCGGATTTGCTGTTTCGAGAATGAATTATTTAGTATGCTTGGTAGTAAAACTACTGTAGAGGAAATAAGGGTTGCATGTTCGGTTTGGAAACTTCGGTTTTTGGTGCCGAAACAAGGTTCGGTAAGTAGGTGTTTTCATTTTGGTTTGTTGAGATTAGGCCAAAATTGGGTTCCGTTCGGTTCGGCCAGTAATTTATGGTTCAGTAATTTTGCTTTCAGTTTCTGGTTCAGTAATTTTGCTTTCAGTTTCTGGTTCAGTAATTTTGCTTTCAGTGTGGCAGGAGCCAATTTGGATCGGTTTCTCGTGACTGCTTTCAACCCAAAGGCGGTAAAGACCACTTTCAACAGAGAAGGATGTAATTTAGTGTCATATCATAATTTGTCATAATTTAAGCATCTGAAATTTGGTACAAAAGAGAAAATGACGAGGCCTGACGGTGCATTACGGCTATAATTGTGTTAAAATTCAAAAGCGTGTCTAAATATTAAAGTCTAAATATAAAAACTTGTCTTTAATGTTAGTTTACACTATATTGATTAAAAAATTAACCTCTCAACGTGTAAAACACACAGCAGGTTTGCATTTCAACCGATTCGAGGTAAAATTGATTAACAAATTAGCTTGGCGCACGGAGGCGGCGGCGCGGGGCCTATGGATTTCACACCTCGCGTCACGGTCGTACTGTTACTGTCGATTCGTGACCTTCAATTGATCAGACACCTTTTACCTGTGAAGGTGAGAGAATCGTCTTTTAGTTCGGTTGTCGCTGGAAATAGTCTAATTCGAGAGTTTGAATTCTATTATCGTTTAGTTATCCCTGGAAATTTGTTGTCATAGTCTAGTTCGAGAACTTGAATTGATTAGGTTCGGTTATCAGTTCGGTTATCGCTGGAAATTTTGTTTGCGTTGTCATAGTCTAATTTGAGAACCTCAATTGATTAGGATTCTTTTAACTGGACAGGTGAGAAAGTACTGTTATCGTTAGGTGTGGATATGATATTTTTTCATAATTTAAATCATTTTCACGATTTGGTAAATTCCGTATTGAGGTATCATGATAAATAGTTCTTGTAATTTTTTAAAGTTTAATATAATGTCACTCATCAAGACGTCTCAAAATACATACATCACTTATAAATTTCTGCTAGATGTTACTTATTATTGCAACGAAATACTAAATTATTGCACAGTAAAACTGGAATCTACTGTATATAGGTGAGGTAAATATTTGAATAATATGCAAAATATACAGTATATTACAGTCATTTCTAAATAAATATCGCAATTTCTTGATATATTATTACCAAGGGGGTATGATTTTTCAGGAAAAACCTGAAATTTTCATGTTTTTTTCTGTTGAACAATCTCATCCCTGGTACCATATTAGACTAAAATTTGTTTTTACTGTCGTCACTGTGTTTTTTCTTTCGATCTTGAATGAATTGAGAATATTACTTTTGCAGGTGAGAAAAACAAGTCAGGCGGCACTTTTGGTTCTCTTGGAACAGGAGCTAGTCGAAAAATGTGAGTTCTTACCTGTAGTTTTTAGCTGTAGTATAGTGGGTGTACAATGTAGTGATGAGAACCATGGTCTATCTTGAGAGAGCCATCTTTTGAGCTTCGCAAGTTTGAATCCTGCTTTCCAACCATCCACTTTTGAGATACGTGGACAAGTAGTCAAAGGGAGATGACCCATTTCAAAAATAAATTTAATTTAGATCAGTAGCTTGTAATTACTTGTAATTTAATTTTGATAGATTCTAATTTACCGTACATTGCATATAGTCCATCAGTAGATTTTGTTTTATGGTTTTGGTTTATTGTGTATAGTTGCACAATGGACTTCACAGAGGAAATAATAAACTTCGGAATAACCTGCGATTATTAACTAACTATTTGCATTTCGGGTGATATCTGGAAATTGTGTATTTTTGATTACTTTCCGACGATCGTTGGACCGACGCATGGCATCGAGTCATTGAGGCCGAGTTTCAATGAGGCGCACTGTCACTTCCTCACTCTCTTTGGTCTTTAATTAATATCTCCACTACTTCGATCTCTAATATCTACTTCATATAAAAATATGTTTACAGGCGATATCGAGGAACAGGTAGTAGAGATGATAGTGGAGTTGGCGGGTCCAGAAAGTCCCGACGATTACAGAACAGAGGCTGTAGCTGTGAGTATTTTGTTGTAAAATTTTGATGATGTAAATTTACAAATAAATCTCGATGACTAGCTACGCACTGGTACAAAGATCTGTAGATGCACAACTTGAATATTGCTTGTAGGTCTGAAAAATAATTTCATGGTCCAAGGGAGATAACCTATTTGATAACATTGGTTCATGGTACGTGTATGTTCTTCGTATTCTTCGTAATGGTTACAATGTGCACATGGGCTGGAAATTTAGAATTTACGGACTAGTTCACAAGGTAGACTAGACATTGAGAATGCATATGCAAGTCATTCAGTACTACCAAAAACAATGCTTTAAAAAATACAAATGTGTGCAGTTTTAATGTTCAGTATGACATACTAGACTTATTTGCATAAACACATGCAATACATGTATGCTGTAATATATTGCAATTATGCATTACGTGAAAATTTCTATTATCGCTATATTAGGCGTAACCGGTGCTTTTCCGTAGACCATAATAAATTAATAACATTGCCAACATGTACTGCCAGATTCAGTTTGAAAGACATGGGTAGTGAGATGTTTGTGTGAAGTCACCTCAATACTCTGTCTTTTCTACTGCGTCAGGGCCTGCCTTCATCGTGTTTACACCAAGGTATATAGTTCCATCTTGACTTCATCATACCCAATGTACACACACGCGAACAGATTTAGCCGCTAATTGCAGTCGCATAGCCTTTACAGTAGGAAGTTCATACAGATAGACTACAGTACAGTCAACTCACTTTTTATTGAAGACTTGCATTATTCTGGACAATGTGACGAAGATTAGTTTTAATGCCTGCTAAAAACTTGTATGACTGATGAAATCGCAATTATAAAATACAAACAAAAAATTGAACTATATTCAGTGAGAGGGATTTTGAAGTTTATTTTTACATCGACTCACTTTTTATTGACACTAATGTGACCGATTAGTTTTAGTGCCTGATTAAAATACCACAACTTTTGCAAGCCAAATTGTAGTGCAATCACAATATTAGAGTACACACAACAAATATATTCAACCATAAAGAAATGCCGACTCCATAGCCGGTGACAAGGATTAGAATTATTATAATTTTTTTATTTCTGAAATATAACTGGCATGAATAAACTACTATAACCAGTATAATATTATTAGACAAAAATCATGTAATTAAGAATCAACATCCTAACGACCGTCATACCTAGTTTCAAAAATCTACCACATTCTATTATTAGCCATCAAAAAGTTCAACTGTCAGTATTGACTGCGCGATATTGACGTGCACAGTAAGACGCCACTAACGGTAACCTACCACCCTCATTACCCTAATGCCTCGTATCGACTCCAAGTCAGCCCTGGTATAAAATTACTTCATATGTGAAAATCAATTTTTTACCGAGGTTTTTTCCCCGCGAATAACTTAAAAACTGATATGAAGTTTCACGAAATTAACATCAGCTACTCCAGCTAGCACGAATGATGTGTTTATGTGTAAATAAATGGGCTAATACAACGGCGTGTAATTATTAGATAAGTGCCAAATCTTAGGATTTCTATTCAGTTTCCCATCTAATTTATGAAATTTTACTGTAAAAATTACTATGGATATAATACTAAGATTTCCGAGAGTCTTTTGTTAATGATTTTCCAACCAAGATTTTTTTCTACACCGAAGTTTATATTTTCAAGCAATGTTCTCTGTTGGGATATTTTATGTGACCAGTATAAAACATATACCATAATATAAAGAATAATTTTGGCACGTTTTAAAGTGCCGTTCCCCTCGACTACACACACATATAGGTTAAAGTTTAACTCATTTACTGCCATCTACTCATCTAGTATAGGTCACACTTGCCGATTGACCAAGAAAAGCACACGTCAAAGCCCGTCAAAATCGGTCTGTCATAGTAACATCTCGGCCTATCACAGCCAGTTTTGATGAGCCAGGATGTGTTGCGCATCAACAGAAATCTACAATTAACATAGTAAACATACACCAATATACCAAGATACAATGCACATCAATTAGTAACAACTAACAAATAATGTAGTAAGTAATAATACCTAACTAATAGCCTAAATAGTAACAATTAACAAATGCAAGAACAAGGTACATCTCACTGCACATTGCACACATTCTATTACTACGTATAACAGGCTCTTACAGCAGTAATTACAGTATCCGCATAATTTCAATCCATACTAACAAGACAACATTCCGTGGATAGAAACAATTGCAACTAGATTAGTATAAAATGATCATCAGCAATTTAAAGATTGTAAACTTCAGAACATTTATTACATTCAAAATTTCATTGTGGATAAATCAACTTGTATTTCAAAATGTTCGTAGTTGGAGAAATGCAGGATTGCAGATGAGCAGTGTGAAATGTTGTGCTTACTGTTTAGATTTGTTTTGTAGATGTAGTACGAGTAGCCCGTTGAGTCATTCACACACTCATTCACATTGATTCACTCATGATGTTGAGTGTTATAAGCTGGTGGTCAACCTGTGGGCCCACGATATTGTTGAGTAATGTAGAGGTTCAGGTGGCTGTGATGTGCCATTATCACATCCATATCACAGCCTGCTTGGATCACCTACGTTCTTAATCACATCACGTTCTCTCACATCACATGATTCACATTGATCGCACTTTTCTGTACTATTGAAGCTTCGATCACATTGCATTCTCTCAAATCACATCACATTGTAAAAAATTACACTTTTCTGTTTGATCGAATCGAACGGCAGTAAATCACACACTCTAATTTGAATAGTAAAATTTTAAGTCACTTCAGTTTATACAGCCACATGTTTGGCAAATTAGTAGATGACATTATGAGCAAATTCTGGAGCTCGTCAAAGCCTCTGTGAAATGTTATTGGTTGATGTCATATCACAGTTAGCTTTGATGAACCTCAATTTTGCATTGGCAACAGTGACTCTCCCTTTTACACGTCCACAAACCACGCACCACGCCAACCAAATCACACAGCACCAAGGCCCACCACATCGCCACTTTCCCTTTCACACTCCCACAAACCACCGCACCATGCCAACCAAATCACACACCACACCAACAAAATCACACACTACATCATCCACCACCAACCACATCACCAACCACACCATTCACCACATCACTTCACACCCATCACACCACTAACCAGTAACCACATCACCAACCACACCATCCACCACACCATAAATCATCGCCCACCAGTCACCACATCATACAGCGCATCACCCACACCATACTATCCACCACAACAACTTTCCCTCCCACATGTTAAGTCAGTCTCAAGTTCTAATAGGCTTACAAATCACAGTCTACACATATCTACACTCATCTACCAAATACCAATGGTCAGCAAGTTCAACAGCACTGAATTCACGTACGAACGAACAGCAAACACATTATAATAATTAATGTATTGGTTGTTTTAGTGTCTGTCCGTCCTTCGATAATGTCTGCCTGTCTGTTCTTTGATAATCTGACTGTCTGGCCATCAAAGTGGTTGTGATGTGCTCTCGACTGTCATATCACAGCCAGCTTTGATGAGCCAGCTTGTCAGGTAGACAACTTGCTGAGAGAGGATACCGGATTGGGCACTACAAAACTATTACACAATGACGATGAACGTTGATGCACAGTAAGAACATTGCACACTGGCATACCATCCATCATCTATCTATTGAATTATACAATTCCCAAACAACTACATAGATAACCAAGTCGAAGTCTACTAACTATTCGACTGTTCACACTTGATCTAGCAATTAAGCAATACTAATCACAATATGACCCCATGCTGAAATAGTATCCCATACATTATTACATAATTCATGTCAGTCACCCAAAATGTGACATTTCATGACGTGTCAACCAGCCGTTAAAGTTGCTATGATGTGTTGATGTATTACGTCATATCACAGCTAGCTTTGACGAGCTGGATTGTCACAAATTCAACATTGACTAAGTTTTGGCAACAGATAACGAAGTTAAAGGTCCAGTGACACCATACCCTACAATCATAGCCTAGAATAAAAACCGCGCGAAATTATGTAAGTCACGAATTACCATAAAGAAATGGGACTTAATTACAAGCCACTCATTATGATATTCATAGGTACAGGGAGAATAACCCACATTACAAGAGAGTGTCTGACGTCAAAGTGGCTTTGATGTGTTGATGTTGACGTCATATCACAGCCAGCTTTGATGAGCTGAAACTTTCCATTATTCTTCGAGGGGTGGAAAATTTCCAAGATCAACTGACATCCGAAGATTACAAGATATCATTTTGTATTCATGTCACTCCAGACTCCCTAACAATAACAAATACTGAATAACAAACACATATAAACTACTTGTAAACCATTGGAAACGTCACAAATTTTAAGTGTAGTATTACCGCCAAAGCTGAATTCTAATTTTGCTGGTAATTCAATCTGTACAGTGTTTTTAGCTAAAATAAAAATAATTCTAATTAATTTGTGGATCGTATTCTATTTTTCGAATTTCCTGGTACCTAATTATAGAACATCAAATAATTCCTAATTAATTTTGAGAATATGAAGATATACATTAATTAAAATTGTACGAGATATTGTCAATAGTCTGTTGGATTGCCTGCAGGGTCACATCGCCTTACTTATTATTGTTTCACTTGAGACCTTGTCTTATCCAGCCGACGATCTGCAACACACGTGTGATTAATCAGTGATACTCATATACAGGGCAATTCCACGGATAATGTTACCTCGGGAGTAAAAAATGAAAATAATTTATTCATTATGGCAACCTTGTAAAATTTTAGTATAACTATTCAAATTTCAGAATTCATACATATTTTCCATAGGTTTTTTTTACGTTAGCCTGAGACAGCCATTTCATATACGGCATTGTTATGGTAAAACTATACATGAATTGTCTTACTTTGTATTTCCACATTCATGCCAGCTGTAGTGATATACTTTCAGATGTTGATGTTTAATTTGGTACACAATATGACGTATAAGTCATATGTGCACATTTTTCATGATATAGTTGCATAGATTGGCCACGTGGGCATTTTCTAAATCTACCTTTTTCTGTGATGCGTCAGTTACAAAATTTGTCTATTTTTTCTGTTACTCGCGTAATACTATATTATTTTAAGTCAATAGTTATTTTTCTCTTAGGTGGCATGATTCTGCATATAAAGAACCTAAAATATTTATATTGTGACCATTACAACCTAGAG
>WNLI01003364.1:0-12175 GCA_025802215.1 Wirenia argentea
GCTAATTGGCGGTATATGGCCCGATGAGAGCCTTCGGCTCTCCAACAGGTTAATGATGATGATGATGATGATGATTAATTAATAATTAGCCTATGGTATATACAGTATATCATTTCCATTCCTTAATTTGAGCATCCATATTTTTACTACTAGATTGGATTGTTTGTGTAACACCAGCACTTTGATTTCCCCGTGTATCCAGTTTAGGTTGAACTACTTCACTGATACTGCCACCGGAGTGTGTTTCTGTTACTGGATTTTGTCCAACTGGATTCGATAATGCTGGATCATGAGACTCCAAAATTTCGCCATCAAGTTGCTTCATTAACCTTCCATCGTCGCTTGTATCTGGATCATGGGGATAGCTATCTAATTGCACAACTTGATTTTTCACCACCCTCACTTGATCTGTTTGGTGATTACTAACATCTGGTCGATCATTACTAATATCTGGTTGGTCATTGCTAATATCTGATCGATTGATACCAATGTCTGATTGATCATTACTAATATCCGGTTGATCATTACTAATATCTGATTGCACTAGTTGATTATCAGCCTGCGACGTTTGAGTAGGTTGGGGTTCACGCAGTAATGCCGATCCAGAAGGTATCGTAATATCGACGAAATCGTCACACGACACAATTTTCAAGACTGGGTTGATTGGTTTGTTAGTCAGTCCATCGTCACCATCCTCAGAATCCACACTGAATGGGACATTACACGCTGAAAACATAATGATACATGAATACAGTCAATGAATAATGATACAGTAATTAGATGAAGTAAGGGCGGATAGCTCAGATGGAAGCGCATCTGCTTTCTAAGCAAAATATAGTGGGTCGAACCAGTGACAAGCCGATCAGACAGGTTGTGGGTTAAATTCCCAGACCAGATTATCTGTGTATCCTTGGGCAAGGCAACATAACCATAACATCTGTTCAGCCATCTAGAAATGCGTACCGGTGAGTGCTTCTGTGACAGCACATGAATTCGAGTTGGGGAGCACTGTGTTGTAGGCATATGCTAGCGAAGAATTGGCTAATTTCTTCATAAGTACTTACTGTCTTTCAGATGCAACAATGTGTAAAAAAACTATATACAGTAAATCGAACACATTCAGTAAAAATTTAACAAAATATGAATTATTTTATGCTGAAATATGTAATCCATACGTTAAAAAGTGTAGCCACAATGGTTATTGCAGGTAATTATTGCATGTAAACATGTCACAAACACATACAAACTATCACAATACGCAGTCTATCGGGACAGTAGCTCATGGTAGTTGTCTGCTCATCGTGAGACCTTTACTTGGAATCCAGGGATAAAACCATGCAGGCCGCAGCAAAACTTAATTTTTCCTGAGTTACTGGAATTTCTTTGGACACGGAACTTACATGTGCATCCCTTCAGCGGTATACTAGCTAAATTGAGCATCCGGGTATCTTCAACGGAAATTCTGCTGGTTTTGGAGTCATGGAAGATGGATCAAATGTCCGGTGTTTTTCTCCGGGTACTCCGGTTCCCCACTGACAAGAGGCAGAGGAGTCCGTTGTGGGGATGCTAGAGTGAGGAGATCCCTATGTTGTGTAGGTTACGGCTGGTACAGGTCTGATATAACACACACTGGAGAGTGTCTGTAAGTACTGATGAGTGATGTAGGTTGAGGATGTGATCGGTGGAGCCCTGTTTGGCCAATGTAACCAGGTTGCCACCACTGTCAGAATGAATTTCGTTAGACAATGCTACAGTTGAGGGTTGTGAAAATTACAATGGGCCCGAATGTGGCCTGTGCGATGAGGTGTAAAAACCTCCATCGAGAAAATTAGATGTTTTTGGTGGATTTTGTCTCCATACGAGCTGTCAATCACCAATTTTACTGTGAAACATTGTCATCTCATTGGTAAATGCTCAAAGCGGCAATGTGCTTCATAAAGTTGAGCAGCGCTCAATATCGCCATTCACCATGAATATATCCATAGCCGCTTTCAAAGTGGGCAATGGAAATTCGTGATGGTTATGGATAATCGGCATTCTGCGAATCAGCAACTATATCCTCGTGAAAATCAACATTTAGTCTACTGTATAGAATACTGTACAAGGAGAAATTTTCGCCATTTTCGCCTATTTCACATTTTGGCGAAAATTTACATAATTAAATTAATTTATTTTACATTAAAACGGTGAAAATTAAAATTGGCAAAAATTTAATATAATGCTTTAGGCGAAAATTAACACCGGTGAAAATAACCACTGTATACAATACATGTTAATTTGTTGATAACCTACCTGCAAACGCAGCACCATGCATCTTTTGTAGTCGACTCTTCATCTGCCTGCCAATGAAAACAAAAGATTTATCAATCATAAAGTAAAAAGTAAAGCGTCAGATTTATATCTCTACATCGCATTTTTTAATCTTCCTATCCAACAAAATTAATATCGGTTTACAATACATGATTGCTAAAGGAAAGGGCCAAGGGGAACTGCTAATACGCTCCAAAATGCCCTTTACAATATCACACAGCCAGCCTTACTCACCAACTAATGCTTTCTCCATAGATGATGTTCACTGCTACAACTGAGGTGGTCATGTGATATGGCTGATATACCTTGCCTAAAAACACCACAGAGAACACAATAAATACATGTATCCTGGTGCAATTTTTTGGTTATCTGTACGCCACTTTAACGTACCATTGCCTATAAATCGACGAAAAGTATGGGGTTGGGGTAGCCCGTTCATGGCACGAATTCAACTGGCTTTTTGGTCCAAAATTCTTGATTCTCTATTATAAAGGGATACTCCAAATTAACCAACAAAAGGTAAGGTATAGTTACTAGTTGTGAGTTGTGAGTAGTCCTATGTTTGGCAGTCCTTGTATTGCATTGAGTGTACAGGACATGCTGATGAGAAACATCGAGTTTAAGATAACTATTATAAGTTATGTGTAACATACATATGGCTAGATAGACCTAGGTCGGATTGTTACAGGCTAGTTGCAGCCAGGTTCCTAATATACGCGTCTGAATATGGCTGTTTTTGTGGCAGTCATAAATTGATCATGGAAACTCTTGCGCTGTACAGCCTGTAGTTGTGCCGCCCAACCGCTAAATAAGTTACCACACCTCGACACACAATTATTGTTAGATAGAAACGACACAAACGACAACTGTAGCGATGACAGCATTAATTCGATTTAAAAAAATGCATTAGCATTGTGGCAAAAAGCAATTTAAAGGTCCAGTGACGCCATATCTAATACCCTAGCACAAATACATTTCCAAAAAATACAGTCAATTTGAAGTGAGCTTCAAGTATTCCTATAGTTGATACGTGAGTTCATAGCCTACAATCTCTGTCCCAAAAGTGAAATTCACGCGGTTTCGTCCCTTGAATAAAAACCGCGCGAAATTATCTACATCACGAATTACCATGGACACAATATAAATAAATGGGACTTTTATCAGATTCACGAACGTTTTATTTTCATGGATCAATTTAAGTACGTCATTTTATGTCATTTGATTTTGTTTGGCCCGATTTACCCATAATTTGGTGTCTGCGGACCTTTAACCAATATAAACTGCAGCTGTGCACTGTGCAGCTGTGTTTATTCTGAGTTTCATAGTATTAATCAATTTTACCAAAATAAATGTTAACAGATTGAAAGTATAAATGTATTTATTTTGGTTTCAATCGGTAAACAGTGTACTGTAAGTAGAAAAGCGATTCCTTCATAGCCTCCAAAGTGGCTAATAGAATCCGGAGTTTATCCCGGTTCCAGTGTTGGAGCTACTGGTCGCCTTTTTCGCCAAATGAGAAAAAATTTCAAGATTGGCTAAAAAAATATCCATTTGGCTAAAAGTTTGATGTATTGAAATATAATAATTCGTCTGTGTATCTATAAAGGTGATTCATTTCAAGACAATCCGAGACTCGCAATAGAAATTTGCATGTGAGCCTGTGATGTACGATCAGCTCTACAATCTACAGAAATGAACAATCTACAAATCGCAAATGGGTCATTAAGTATCACTTTCAGAAAACTGGGTGTGAAATTGAGAGATAAAGAACTTTAGATATTATAATCTACACTGTTATCACTTCCAGACATTCAAAAGAGACTGTCCCTGATTTTTCACACCTGTAAGTGACATGTCATGAATGGAGGTTTGTGTATACAAAACACACAAATTACTCTCAAGATAATATCTCCTGCTGGTATGTCAGTTGTTTGGGTAACATGAGCCCACAAGTGATTGTAAATGAACTACAGTTTTTTACTGAAGGCGTTTACAGAGTATACTGTAGATACGCTAAATGACACAAATCTGGCTAATTATTTATTACTTTGGCTAAAAAATATTTACTTTGGCTAAAACTTTGGCTAAAAAAATCTTGAGGCTAGTGCAAACGGCCGGTTCATAGTGAAAAAGACACCAATGCAGTACAGGCCAAATGCCGAAGCCACACTACACCACCTGGATAGAACACTGGTCTGTTGCGGATTACTTTCTGACTTTCTTATGTGGGTGGTACATGGAGCAAAGTATACCCAATTTTAATTTCTGGGTAAAAATCGATGGCAGGGATAGAACGGAATCTACGGCTGCCGCCAGGATCAGTTTATCCGTGTTCTGGTGGTGCCTTATACCGCTAGACCACCGCGACTCTATATTGATAGGTTAATCGGCGTACTGTACCTACAATCATTATTATTCTAATCTTTCGAAATAAATTTATGTATTTTTGGCCCGGCCCAAAAATACAAGAAACTAATAATATTATTCTTGATAAAAGGTGACAGTTTAGCAGGAATCGGGTTGCGAAATTTATTTAGATTCTGATTCAGATAATTATAGTCAATTGTAGTTTCAACAATTATATTTCATGTAACCTCATCTGATATCGTGGTTATCATAAATTGTTAACTATTATCATTTTCTCTGCAGAATATAGCCAATGAGAAATTGGTTCGATTCGGAGAGGCGTTGAAAACCAACACACACCTAAAAGTGCTTCTTATGGCAAACACAAGAATGGGGGATAAGGCAGCTTCCGTGAGTGTATTTATTTATTGATCGATCAATTAAAACAGTACAGCCAAACAATCAATCAATCAATCAATTAAAGCATCCAAACAATCAATTGCTCAACTAATCAATCAGTCAGAAAATCAAAATATACCTAAAAGTGCATCTCATGGGAAATACCAGACCTGGCGATAAGGCATCTTCTGAGAGTTCCTTTAGTTGCTTATTGATCAATCAATCAATCAATCAATCAATCAATCAATCAATCAATCAAGTGAGACAAGCAATGAGTTAAATCAATAACTTATCAAACAGTCAGTTAGAAAATCCGCACATACCTAAATGGTACGGTTCAGTGAGGTGTTAAAAACCAAGACGAACCTAAAAGTGCTTCTAATGATAAGCTTTTTGTTCATTGCTGAACAATGGCATATACAAGAATGAGATAGTCAAGGTAGCTTCTGTCAGTTCATGTACTTAGTCATATAAGTCGATTTAGCAAGGGTGAACCATGAAACTGATCAATCTGTAAACCTAATGCCACTGGCAACTGTAAAATAATATTTATGTCGCTCTAATTTATGTTTAATAAAATGTTTCCCCACCAGGCGATTGCTGAAGGTATAGAAGAAAACATCCTCAATCTTGAGTCCAACTACATCAGTGTCAAGAATATTGTACCATAAAACCTGGTATTACACTGACAACTGTGTAATAATATTTATATCGTTCTAATTTATGTTTAATAAAATGTTTATTCCACCAGGCGATTGCTGAAGGTATAGAAGAGAACAAAACCCTTCGTATCCTCAACCTCTAGTCGAACTACATCAGAAAATTGTGCAATAATCCTGTATTACGTATTACACTGGCAAGTGTGTAACAATATTTATATCGCCCTAATGCAATAGGTCTAGAATTACACCGCATGGAGATTTTATAGCTAACATACAGGTTCTTTATCTTACTTCCATTGATAACGACAAAAATTACAGAAATGAGGCCCAGTCACTTAATTTTTTTGGGCTTGTCTTTATGACGTCAAGATTTTTGCGAACATACAAATATAGGTTCTTCCTCGGTGTTTCAAACATGGATCTATAATATAATTTTCTAGATTGAATTAATTTTGACTGACAAAACTCTTTCTGTAGGTCAAAATGACCTTATGTTATGGTCCTTCCTGGCAAGGGGATAATCGGTGCAAAATTAACCGTATTTGCATGTCATAATATTTTATACCATCAGGAGATTGTTGAAGGTATAGAAGAACTACATCAGCGGCAAGAAAATTTTGCAATAACACCTGGTATTGCATTAAGAACCATTGTACTGTATAACCTTTATATCGCAGATAATAATTTTCTTCCACCAGGCGATTGCTGAAGGTATAGAAGAAAACAAAACCCTTCGTATCCTTAACCTCGAGTCGAACTACATCAGTGGCAAAAAAATTGTCGATCTTTTGTCCGCCATCAATAAGAACCAAAATGTCGTCGAACTCCGAGTCGCAAATCAGGTAGGTGAATTAATCTGTGATTTTGGTAGACACAAATACTGTGGCGTTATGCTGATGTCCTTTGACTCGATGGCGAACTGTCACTATTGTTGATTTCTTGCCTGCCATAAACAAGAACCAAACTGTGGTTGAATTGAGAGTCGCTAATCAGGTAGGTGAATTAATCAGTGATTTTGGTAGATACACATATTGTGGCGGTATGCTGATGTCCTTTGACTCGATGGCGAACTGTCAATATTGCTGATTTTTTGTCTGTCATAAACAAGAACCAAACTGTGGTTGAACTCCGAGTCGCCAATCAGGTAGGTGAATTAATCAATGATTTTGGTAGATATAAAAGTTGTGGCGTTATGCTGATGTCCTTTGACTCGATGGCGAACTGTCAATATTGCAGATTTTTTGTCTGTCATAAACAAGAACCAAAATGTCGTCGAACTCCGAGTCGCTAATCAGGTAGGTGAATTAATCTGTGATTTTGGTAGATATAAAAGTTGCGGCGTTACGCTGTTTTCCTTTAACTGGATGCCATACCGTCACTATTGTTGATTTCTTGCCTGCCATAAACAAGAACCAAAATGTGGTCGAACTCAGAGTTGCAAATCAGGTAGGTGAATTAATGAGTGATTTTGGTAGACACAAATACTGTGGCGTTATGCTGATGCCCTTTGACTTGATGTCGAATGACCGCTAGCCTATTGCTGTAATTTATGGTCTTTTGTCCGCTATAAATAAGAACCAAACCGTGGTCGAATTCCGAGTCGCAAGTCAGGTAGGTGAATAAATCTGTGATTTTGGTAGATATAAAAGTTGCGTCGTTACGCTGATGTTCTTTGACTCGATGCCGAACTATCAATATTGTTGAACTTTTGTCCGCCTTACACAATAACTAAACAGTAAACAGTGAATCGAGAGTCGCAAATCAGGTAGGTGAATTAATATGTGATTTTGGTAGACACAAATACTGTGGCGTTATGCTGATGTCCTTTGACTCGATGGTGAACTGTCAATATTGCTGAATTTTTGTCTGTCATAAACAAGAACCAAGTTTTGGTCGAACTACGAGTGTTCATGTATGTAAAATTAATCTGTGATTTGGCTAGATGGAAATTTGGCGGCGTTACGCACTTACGCTGATGCCGAAGTGGATGCTGAACTGCCACTATTGTATGCTGTAATTGGTGGTCTTTTGTGTGAGAAGACCAAAATTGTACTCTCGTGGCATGTGTATTTGTGCTCTGCGTGGTGTCCGTAGGCAAGGCATTCCACAAAACAGCTGTAAAAGTGGGTACCGATCATGAATACAGACTACAGATTGGTTAGGGAATAAGGCTGTGTACTCTAATGCACACCAACAGTGTCTTCCCGATAGCAGTCGCGTATAGTGAACCAGCATAATAGGGTGATCCAGAAGTGTCATGTAAAAATGTGTGGTGTAAAAACGACAATGAGCGAGCGTGGTAGCCCAGGCCTTGGAACTGTAAAGGTTCATAGAGAGGATGAAATCATGATGCATCTTCATTTTCGTAGAGATGATCCTGTGTTTCCGGAGAAAGTGAGCTGACAGACTACCTGTACAGAGCTATGGTTTACGTCACGTGAAAGGAAATTTTAGTGATCGGCGTCTGGGAGGGAATTAATGCCTATCGCGTACACACGTGGCATCGACAGCTTTTGAGACTGGGAGAGATACTTTGGTCCTATTACAAATTAATTATTGTACAAAATTAATTCAATGTCTACTGTAGTTTATATAATAAAAAAATAACATTGTCCTCAGAAACCGTCGGTTTTGGGCAACAAATGTGAGATGGAAATCTGCCGCCTTATCCACGAAAACACGAAGCTTCTTCGTCTCGGAATTTTCTTCCAGTTTCCCGACGCGAGATACAGGGTGCAGGAACGACTCAAGAACAACCTAGACCGCAGTAAGTGATTATGGCTTTTTATTTGTATTTGTTTTCGAGGTGTGCAGGTAGCACAGCTAATTTATCACCCGAGTGAGTTGCATAGGACCTAAAAAGTGGTCAAAACGTCGCTAAAGGCTGGGGCTTCGAAGGATTACAAAAATCCCAAGTCTAAAGGAGAAATCAGTGACGGGCATTGCAATTGGCATTGGTGGAGAAAACTGAAGACTGAAAACCCGAAAAAAAATAATCTAAAAATAATCGTGTTGGAAAAGTAATTGTAATATGTGACATAGTGATAGTATAACCCGTCTTTCCTTTTAGTCGTGTCCGTCCATCCATAAAAATATTATATTTCTGTGCAGCTTGGCGTGAAGGCATCAGAATCCATGTACCTACAATGTGCTTCATTCATGTACCTGTCCTATGTGATATTCCTTCCAGATAGAGATGTCCTTCCTCACATAGATCTGTCTTCCCATACATAATATCATCTATCCTTCCTGGTTTTAATTGAGAACGGCTGTCAATGAAGACATCCAAATCAACTTGAGATAATCTTGATCTTAGTCAGCTGTCTTCCCTATCCTTCCTGGTTTTAATTGAGAACGGCTGTCAATGAAGACATCCAAATCAACTTGAGATAATCTTGTTCTTAGACAGCTGTTTTCCTTCCATAGCCCAGTCCTATCCTTACTAACAGTATTATATCCGCCTTTCTTATTTTGTAGTAAGAAAAGAGTAATCAAAGGCATCCAACTAAAATAATTATGTAATTTCTTCCCACCCACATAGCTGTCCTTCCTTTCATTTTTCAATTCATAAACTTTCTTTCGTGTTTTTTTCAGTAAGATAAGAGAGCTTTGAAATCAAGACATTAGAATCACCCTCCTATGTATATTATCCCTTCTTCCTTTTTCAGTGAGAACAGACCGGCTGGGATCGAAGGCATCTTAATCAAACTGAGATAATCATGTCCTTCCTGTGACATTCCTTCCTTTCATCCTTCCTACTTTTAATTTTCAGTGAGAAAAGAGTGACATCCACGAAGACATCCAAACCATCTTGAAACAACTCTGTCCTTCCATATAGAGATATGTCCTTCCTAACATATCATCCGTCCTTCCTTTTGCAGTGACAACAGACCGGCTGGGATCGAAGGAATCAGAATCAAGTTGAGATAATCATGTCCTTCCATATTTACACCTGTCCTTCCTTCATCCATCCTTCCCTTTGCAATGAGAACAGACCGGCTGGGTTCGAAGGCATCAGAATCAAGTTGAGATAATAATATCCTTCCTTCAATATTTACACCTGTCCTTCCTTATATATCATCCATCCTTCCTATATTTCAATGAGAACAGACCGGCTGGGTTCGAAGGCATCAGAATCAAGTTGAGATAATAATATCCTTCCTTCCATATTGACACCTGTCCTTCCTTACATATATATTATCCATCCGTCCTTCCATTTTGCAGTGAGGACAGACCGGCTGGGTTCGAAGGCATCAGAATCAAGTTGACATAATAATATCCTTCCTTCCATATTTACACCTGTCCTTCCTTATATATCTCATCCATCCTTCCATTTTGCAGTGAGAACAGACCGGCTGGCCGCGGAGGCATCCTAATCAAGCTGAGATAATCATGTCCTTCCTGTGACATATTTCCTTCCTTTCATCCTTCCCACTTTTCAGTGAGAAAAGAGTGACATCCACGAAGACATCCAAACCATCTTGAAACAACTCTGTACTACTGCCATATAGAGGTCTGTCCTTCCTTACATATATATTATCCATCCTTCCTATATTTCAATGAGAACAGACCGGCTGGTCTCGAAGGCATCAAAATCAAGTTGACATAATAATATCCTTCCTTCCATACTTATACCTGTACTTCCTTAAATAATATTATCCATCCTTCGTTTTCCAGTGAGAACAGACCGGCTGGGCTCGAAGGCATCAGAATCAAGTTGACATAATAATATCCTTCCTTCAATATTTACACCTGTCCTTCCTTATATATCTCATCCATCCTTCCCTTTGCAGTGAAAACAGACCGGCTGGGCTCGAAGGCATCAGAATCAAGTTGAGATAATCATGTCCTTCCTTCCATATTTACACCTGTCCTTCCTTACATATCTCATCCTTCCATTTTGCAGTGAGAACAGACCGCCTGGGCTCGAAGGCATCAAAATCAAGTTGACATAATAATATCCTTCCTTCCATATTTACACCTGTCCTTCCTTATATATCATCTGTCCTTCCTTTTCCAGTGAGAACAGACCGGCTGGGCTCGAAGGCATCAGAATCAAGTTGAGATAATCATACCATGGTCGTGAGTATGTGGGGATTACCTCCCTTTTGTAGAGGACTTATACGGGGTTATCCCCCTCTTGAACACTTGGCCCAAACTGCTATTTTAATCATGTATGTTAGAGACAATGTGGCAAAATAATTGTGTAAAATTCTAGTTACGTGATCGAACTATCGCACATGTGAGACGTCATTTTGCTTGTAGAAGAATTTTGTTTGTAAATGACAAATTATCACAAGTGACTTGTTTATGCTACAAGTAAGTTAATATTATTGGATAGTATTGGTATAATTGAATGCTTTCGTCAGCATTCATAATGGTCTCGAACTTTTAGGTAGTTTAACCTTTTCACTGCGCAATTACATTTATTCCATCTTATACCTACGAAGTTGGCAGTGATCAAAGTTGGCAGTGAAAGGGTGAACTTGCTTTTTGTGTTGGGCTACTTCGTAAAATATTTCTTTCTTACAGTATTAATCGCACACGACGTAAACATAATTAAATAAAGTACCTATTCTGCACTTGAGACTGAAGATGAGATACGTTCTTCAGAATGTTTATAAATATCCGTTACAGAAATCCAAGTCATGTGCCGATCTCGCCATGCTGTAATTGTAACTGAAAATAACTTGAAAAAGACCAACATTGTGTCAAATAACATAACAATTTACATTTAGCAGCAAAATTTATTTTTCTCCCAACCTACTCTTTCTGTGGCGGCAGAATAATCACAGTATTTCATAGGAAGTTTGTTTCCTATTTTTTGGGGCACTTCTAATTTATCTAGAGTTGCTTTTAACACAATAATAAAAAATAAAGAAAGGTCGAATGAAAAAAATCTTGTAAATTTTTTTAAAACCCAAAATGGAGGTACGTAGTCTTACATCAATACCGATATTTTTATCTTACTCCAAAACATACAACTTTGCCACATTGTCTTTGAGATTCCAATCACATATGCACATATTGTATGCCTAGTATGATCCTAGTCTGAGTGGAAATCGTTTTGGTATTGCATGTTTTCTCGCGGATTGTTTATGCATTAAGTGAATCCGAAATTTGTTTGATATTTTATATACTTTATTATATATTTTATTAGGCCTATGGCATTTTATTATTAGTAAAGTAGACATATTTTGACTTGAATAAGACATTATTCTAAATATTTTAACAAAAGTATACTGGTTTAAATCCATAGTAAACTCTAACTGTTACGGTTTTGCATCTTAAAAGGGATACCAAATGCCAAAAATTTTAATTTGTGTATCAACTCCTTTCATGATACTACTAATTGTATATTAGCAAAATACAATAGATAGGGGTCAAAATTTCGCGTAACAGCAAACTTTTGATGCCAAAATAATCAGAAAAATATAAAAATGAAAATAAACAACTGT
>WNLI01003475.1:0-12172 GCA_025802215.1 Wirenia argentea
GTAGGTCAAAATTACCTTATATGGTCATTGGTGGCAAAGGGCGATAATCGGAACGAAATGTGGTAAATTTACCCTATAGGGTACTAATCGGTGTTTTGTGTATTTTACAGCTGTTGGTCATACTGGTGATGGTGGCAGCTTTGGCGAAAGGTAGGCAGCTGTGACTCCCATATTCGTAGTACTTATGATACTTATTTTAGAAACTGTTCAATATATAATGATGGAATTTAGAAACTGACCCCCTCCCCCTAATATAATATAGGCTATATATAGTAAAACGTAACATAGTGATATGATAAGTTTTACATTCCCCACCCATACATCCATACTCTACCACACCCACCCACCAATACGTCCACACTTTATACCACACCCACCCACCAATACGTCCACACTCGGTCTTACATCATGGCTGTGCGAGTGTAGTCGTGAGCAAGGCATGAACGTACTATGATTCCTTTACAATAATTATAATATATAATTATAATAATATATACACGGCTTTACTTCCCGACTTACATTGCACAAACCGAGTTTATGTACGATCAGTGCCAAAATTACAGGCTTGGTAAACTGAGACCAGGGAAATGTGCTCTCACCCACAGAACAACCTGTGGTGTAGTGGTCAGTGCCGCGACTTTTCGAACGAGAGGTCGCTGGTTCGAGCCCTGAAAAAACCAGGGAGTTTTTCCCAGGCTTTCCATCCGTCATTTGCGAGATTCCTGCATGGCAACAGATTCTGAAAGTGTGGTATATAAATACACACATTCATTTATTTTATTTAACAACGAGAAATAACTCAGAACAATTTTCAGTTAAAACGCCGATCGCACAGTCCGAGATTCGAACCCACGACCCTGGGTACCTAATGCACGATAGTCCAACGCTTTACCCGACAAAACAATGCATTAGTAGAAGACGCCGATATTTGGACCATGAGGAAATATTCCCGAAATTGAGTGACTTTAACCGAACACTTGATCAGATATAAGTAGTAGAAGACCCTGTTCTTTGGACCACGTCGGACCAATACGATTGATTTTTGGAAACGAGAAATGTTCACCATACTTAACATTAGTAGAGGATAAAACACTGAAATCCAGTTGCATATCGATTCCGACTGGATTTCCGTCCATTATTCGGGAAAAAAAATTACAGAACGTCACCTTATATGAGCATTACTTAAAAACTTCGAGACCAAATTTCGTAACTTTTCATAGCAATTTATTTGAGGACGAAATAGTAGACTGATCGGTGTCTCAGTTTAGAACTCTAGCTCAGTTGTATATCATAGGACTCGGTTGGATATCGAAATAACGGGTGATACCTGCTATTTATTTATCGACTGAATATCTCCGATTCGAACTGGATCTTGCCAAACAGGCTTAAATCCAGTCCGATATCAACCATTCCCAACATCTTTATTCTTTGCGGAATCGGCCTCAAACCAGCAACCGATAGGCCTACTGGTTATTTAGAACCAGCAACACACTTCCTACAACACTCTTCACTCCGTAGTATACCATAATATGCGCCAACATTTGGAGAACATTGTCGGAAACGATTTCTGTGATTCAATTTAGTAGAAGACGCCGATATTTGGATCATACGGAAACACTATTTCGTCTCAGTTAACAATTAAAGGTTTTGTTTGCGTCTATACTAGGCATGAAATAAAAGTAATAGTTTATGATCCCTCGTGCAATACCCAGTGGTGTAGACTGCCTCCTGTCACTGATCTGACCTCTAAGTGATATGGCCATCGTCTGCGCCTCGGTCCATATGTCACCTATCAGTAAGATCAGTCACCCTCGGCAGTCTACGCCACTGTGTATTGCCCTCGCGAGGAGTAACTATTATTATAACATTCCTAAAATTGAGTTTCACTGAACATTTAATCCGAAATAATTAGTAGAAGACCCGATTCTCTGGACCGCGACGGACCAATAACATTTATTTCCGAAAACGAGAAACGTTAACCCCAATTTTCATTAGTAGACGACTTCGTCAGTGTATTGCTGTCGTTTTGGGCGATATTTTTATATGACGTCATAACTTCATAACTTGCCACGTACGCGTACAAGGTTTTTATAGTTGAGACGGACACTTGGAAAACAATTTTTTCTGTATTTTTTTCATATAAATGTATTTTTTGCGAAGATGTTCAGAAGATGAAGAATCGACTAGGACTGATGAGAATATTAGATGATTCATTAGTAGATCGACCATTGAAACATAAGGAGACATGAACTTCATATCCAATGGGTAATGAGTAGAAGACCCGTTTCTTTGGATCACAATGGTCCAATAGATTTTATTTCCAGAAACGAGAAAGTCGTCGACCTTGAACCATACGGATTGTTTTGTATTTTTTTTCCCGTTATTTATTTTTTTTCGAAGCTGTTCTAAACACGAAGAATCGGCTACATACTCGTACTTCCTACATTACTCTGCACGGTTTACCGCACAATGCACCAAGATTTTCAGAACATTATCCGACACTGACACGATTTCCGTAATTAATTAGTAGAAGAAGCCATCCGTTTGACCAAACGGAAACATTAACCAACACTTGATCACATGTATGATTAGTAGGACTCTGTTCTTCGGACCACAACGGACCAATAAAGTTTCTTATCGGAAACAAGATACATTGAAGATACATTGGAGATGAAATATTAGACGAATACTAATCCGAGGTATAATAAGTGGAAGACTCTGTTCTTCGGACCACAGCTGACCAATATATATTGTATTTCCGGAAACGAGATACATTGACCTTAATTATCATTAGTAGGCGACCCTTGAAGAAAGATTGCCCATTGACTTGTTCTGCTTAATATTATTAGTAGAACACACAATGCACCAACAATACCCGACACTGATACGATTTTCGTATATCATTAGTAGAAGAAGCCGTCCTTTGGACCAAAACACTTGACCCGATGTATAATTAGGAGAAGACTCCGTTCTTTGGACCACAAAATTTCTTTCCGGAAATCAGATACTTGCCCTTAATTATCATTAGAAGATGACCCCTGAAGGAAGATTGACCAGAATGTTACTTATCACAAACGGTCTGATGGGTATCATGATAATCGTGCAAGTGTAAGTTCGTAGGTATAACATTATAATTATGAACCAAAAACAGTTTATCTAATCTCATTATTTATTATTTATTTTCAGGAGCCAGTATACCATGCGCTGGTACAATGGTCGACTCAAACGTATTCCTGTGTTGCAACAACAGAACCGTCCAGAAAAGTGCCCTTATCACTAGATGCTGTGGAACACGAGGGTACAGTCCGGCCACACATGTGTGTTGTAGAAACGTGATCCGGCCAAAGCAGTATGGGGCATACACGTCTTGTTGCGGCACGGGTACGTATGATAGACGATCTAGAATATGCTGTAATAACCGAATCAATCCGAGAAGCTATGGCCGCTACACCGGTTGTTGTGGAACTGGTGTATACGATACGCGAAATCGAATCTGCTGCAATGGTCGCGTTTACTCAAGAGCTTACTCTTGCTGTGGTACGCGTGTATACAACCCACGAAGTCACCTATGCTGTAATCGCCGCGTGTTCTCGAAAATATACGGAAGCTACACATCTTGCTGTGGTGCTGCTATATACGACAGACGATCTCAAATATGCTGTAGTGGACGTATACTCCCAAGAACTTACGGACGCTATACCTCTTGCTGCGGAACTGGTGTGTACAATAGACGAACGAGAATCTGTTGCAACAACCGTCTTTACTCGACTTCATATACGTGTTGCAGAACGCGTGTATATAACAAACAATCTCAAATCTGTTGTAACGGCCAAATCAGCTCGAAAACTTATGGAAGTGACACGAGTTGTTGTGGCTCGAGTATATACAACAGGACAGCTGATATATGTTGTGGTGGGAGTGTTGTCTCGAAAGCTTATGGGGTGTACACGTCGTGCTGTGGGACGAGTATATACAACAGGACATCTGATATCTGCTGCGGTGGGAGTGTTGTCTCGAAAGCTTATGGGGTGTACACGTCGTGCTGTGGGACGAGTATATACAACAGAACATCGCACATATGTTGTAGTGGCAGTGTCATCTCGAAAACATACGGGGTGTACACGTCGTGTTGTGGTTCTGCTATATACGATAGACGATCTCAAATGTGTTGTAACCAACGTGTCCGTTCAAAAAATTACGGAGTCTACACCTCTTGCTGCGGCACTGGCGTATATGATAGACGAACGCAAATCTGTTGTAACAACCGTGTCTACTCGAATGTGTACGCTTGTTGTGGCACCGGTGCATATAATAAGCAATCGCAGATCTGTTGCAGCGGTAGTGTTCACTCAAAATCGTACGGAAGCAACACGGCTTGTTGTGGGACGCGTATATATAACAGAGCGTCTCAGTTATGTTGTAATGGCCGTGTCAATTCGAAAACTTACGGGGTTTACACGTCCTGTTGCGGAACGGGCATATACGATAGACGATCGAGGGTATGTTGTAACAACCGTATCCTGCCGAGGACATACGGCGCATACACGTCTTGTTGTGGATCTGCTATATACGATAGGCGATCTAGAGTATGTTGTAATAACCGTGTCCTACCGAGAACATATGGATCATACACACTGTGTTGTGGTTCATCGACATACGACAGGCGATCTAGGATATGTTGTAATAACCGTGTTCTGGCGAGAACATACGGACCATATACGTCATGTTGTGGATCGTCTATTTACGACAGGCGATCTAGGATATGCTGTAATGACCGTATTCTGACGAGAACATACGGATCATACACCTCTTGTTGCGGCTCAGCGATATACGACCGGCGATCAAAAATATGCTGTAATAACCGTATTCTGTCGAGAACGCACGGATCATACACCTCTTGCTGCGGCTCAATTACATACGATAGACGATCGCAAATATGTTGTAACCGACGGGTCCGCTCAAAAACTTACGGAGTCTATACTTCTTGCTGCGGCACTGCTTTATACGATAGACGAACGCAAATATGTTGCAACGGCCGTGTCTACTCGAATTCGTACGCTTGTTGCGGCACCGGTGCATATAATAAACAATCGCAGATCTGTTGCAGCGGCACTGTTCACTCGAAATCGTACGGAAGCAACACCGCTTGTTGTGGGACGCGTATATATAACAGAGCATCTCAGTTATGTTGTAATGGCCGCGTCAATTCGAAAACGTACGGGGCTTATACGTCGTGTTGCGGAACGGGCATATACGATAGACGATCGAGGGTGTGCTGTAATAACCGCAGCTTGCCGAGGACGTATGGCGCATACACGGCTTGCTGTGGATCGTCGATATACGACAGGCGATCTGGATCATACAAGTCGTGTTGCGGTTCAACGATATACGATCGACGAACGCGAGTATGCTGCAATAACCGTATCTACTCGACTTCCTATGGTTGTTGTGGCACGCGAGCGTACAATAAGCAATCTCAGATATGTTGCAGCGGTCGAGTCTACTCGAAAACATACGGAAGCAGCACTAGTTGTTGTGGGACTCGTATATACAACCGGACGTCGCATATCTGTTGTAGCGGCAGGGTTTTATCGAAAACCTACGGAAGCAACACCGGCTGTTGTGGAACGCGTGTATACAACAGAGCAACGCATGTATGCTGCGGTGGCCGTATTTCCCCGAGAGCATACGGAAGCAACACCTTCTGTTGCGGGAGTCGTATATACAACCGGGCATCGCAAATATGTTGTAGTGGTAGTGTCCACTCGAAAACTTACGGCACATACACATCCTGCTGTGGCTCTGCAATATATGACAGGCGATCGAAAATATGTTGTAATCGACGTGTTCTCTCAAGACCTTACGGGGTCTATACATCTTGTTGTGGTACCGCTTTATACGATAGACGAACGCGAATCTGCTGTAACAACCGACTCTACTCGACCTCTTACGCTTGTTGTGGCACGGGTGCATATAATAAGCAATCTCAACTCTGTTGTAGCGGCCGTGTGAACTCGAAGACGTACGGATCGTACACGTCTTGTTGCGGCACATCGATTTTCGACACGCGATCTAAAATATGTTGTAATGGCCGTATTTTGACGAGAACGTACGGGTCATATACGTCTTGCTGCGGCTCAGCGATATACGATCGGCGATCTAGAATATGCTGTAATAACCTCATTATGACTAGACCGTACGGGTCATATACGTATTGCTGTGGCTCGAGTGTATACGATAGACGAACGCGAGTGTGTTGTAATAACCGCATCTACTCGAGTCCATATGCATGTTGTGGCACGCGCGTCTACAATACGCAATCTCATATCTGTTGTAGCGGAAGGCTCTACCCGAAATCATACGGAAGCAGCACTAGTTGCTGTGGGATTCGTATATACAACAGAGCGACGCATATCTGTTGTAGTGGTCGGGTCTGGTCGAAAACATACGGAGCCAACACTGCTTGTTGTGGCATACGTATATACAACCGAGCAACGCATGTATGTTGTGGTGGCCGTATTTCCCCGAGAGCATACGGAAGCAACACAGCCTGTTGCGGGACGCGTATATACAACCGCGCTTCGCAAATATGTTGTCGTGGCAGTGTCAACTCGAAAAGGTACGGTGTTTACACGTCATGTTGTGGCACTGGTATAATCGATAGACGATCGCGGATATGCTGTAATAACCGCAACTTGCCGAGGACGTACGGCACATACACGTCTTGCTGTGGTTCGACGATATACGATCGACGAACGCGAGTATGCTGCAATAACGTCCTCTACTCGACTTCATACGCTTGTTGTGGCACGCGTGCTTATAATAAGCAATCTCAGATCTGTTGCAGTGGTCAAGTCTTCTCTAAAACGTACGGAAGCAACACTCGCTGTTGTGGAACACGTATATACAACAGAGCAACGCATGTATGTTGCAGTGGCCGTATATTGCCGAAAACGTATGGAAGCTACACATCCTGCTGTGGCTCTGCTGTATACGATAGGCGATCGAAAATATGCTGTAATCGACGTGTCCGCACAAGAACTTACGGAGTCTATAGCTCGTGCTGTGGTACTAATGTATACGATAGACGAACGCGTATCTGTTGTAATAACCGAATCTACTCGAATGCTTACGCTTGTTGTGGCACCGGTGTGTATAATAAGCAATCACAGATATGCTGCAATCACCGCGTATACTCGAATTCATACGCTTGTTGCGGCGCTGGTGCGTATAATAAGCGATCTCAGATATGTTGCAATCACCGAGTATACTCGAATTCAAACGCTTGTTGTGGGACGAGACCGTATAATAAGCGATCTCACATATGCTGCAATAACCGACTGTACCCGAATTATTACGCGTGTTGTGGGGCGGGCGCGTATAATAAGCAATCTCAGATATGTTGTAATAGCCGTGTCTACCCGAATTCATACGCTTGTTGCGGCGCTGGTGCGTATAATAAGGTCTCTCAAATATGCTGTCCTCCTCGCACATATTCGAAAGTGTACGGGCCATACACATCTTGTTGTCGCACGCTTATCTACGATACGCGCTCGAGAAAGTGTTGTCGAGGTAGCATCATACCTAGAATTATACCATGCACATCGACTGGCAAATAAGTACAGAAACGTGTACAGATATAATAACACGATACGACTTTTCAAATCCGCGATGTTATAAGACCGATATTCATTGCATAGTCTACTACAAAACCTCCGCATATACAAGGCGGAAGTTAATTTTTTACATTATTTACGATCTCGATCCATATAACAATTTTCTTGCCCTGTATTGCCATAGTTTTCATGAAGAAAATGTACTAACTTTCCTGATTACAAAACTATTGAAAATATATAATTGTGGGAGTAACCGTGTAAGTCAATAAAATATAAAGTACAATTGTAAAATATCTTTACATTGCAAACATTTGCTAGACTATATTTACTTATCCGATCAACTGGCTAAATATTTTTATCCCATTCGTCAAACTCATTCTGGCCGGATTGACGATTTCACGTAACTTAAAGCTCGAAATTTACATTATTACATTCATATTTATCCAAAGTATAAAATTACTTCGAATTTGGGACTCTGGGATATTATTTTTCAACATTGTACATTTTCTCGTCATATTTGGTAACCGTACTTACATAATATTTACGTATACTTATTATACTTAATTTACTTATTACACTTAGACTATGACAATGTTAATGTCAGATTACATGTTATTTTATTGTATCTTACATTTGTAATCTTTTAAATTGGCATGTTTTGCACATTGAAATGAAACTGTTTATAACTAATGAAGAAGGATGTGTATTTCGATACGAGGTGTAAAATTGTGGAATAATATTGATTACAAAAAGAAAGAATTGGAAGAAGTGAAATCTTTGCAGAAATTGTATTAAAATCAGAATTTATCGTTTGAACAAGTTGAGCATGTTTTCATTGTGTAAAAATGTATTGGTCAATAGTACCCTATATATTGTACAGTAGTATGTTAATAGAAATCAATGATAATGGATCGATTATAATTGTAAAATTAAAATTATCAATACCTGTTCGCAAATTATTAACGTACGAATATATTTTTAGTTTTTTTTGTAGTTTTTAGACTTATGTGGTGTAAGTATTTGTAATTTGAATTTTATATTTATGTAATGTAAATAATACATGGTAATATACACAATTATGTTAAAATGCGTAGAAGCTTAATTCAGATTGTATTTTTGCTTTGTACCTACTGTATTGAAATTATTTTCTATGCAATACTGAATAATTCGTATTATAAAAAGTAATTTACGGAATGTACTAAAAATGTCCCCTCGGGCCTTCCAACACTTTTTTTCAACAATTATTTGAGTCGCAGGAATATCGCATAATTTTTTGTAATATTTCTATGTTTGTAAATAATGTATTGGTATTAATATCGAATTTTATATAACATTTTTATTGGAAATGTACAGTATTCGTAAATTGATTTCCTTCTAAATCTAAATTTGTCTATAAAAAAATAATGTGGTAGAGTCTACTGGTAGACTTACTCTTTTCCTGGTACTCTTTCAGTACTTAAGTAGGCGAGAATCACGCGCGGCGCATTATTCGATTGTCTTCTCTCGGTGTTGCGTGGATAACAAGACATGTAATAATCAAATTGCTTCACCTTTATTAAAAATTATAACTGTTATTGATTATTTTATTGACATTTTGTTCCATATTTTATTATTATATTTACCTAAATCCTGATGTTACTATATATGTTATATATGTTATACTTATCTATGATCACGTTGATTATACTGATGTCAGCACACATTATTATACAATAATATTCTACTTATATAATACTTACATATATTAACATTATTATTCCCATGTTAACTATTATTTTATGGTATTTGATATTTGTATCACTATATTGATTACACAATACTATCCGCGATTCTACATCTGTTGCATGCCACATAATCGTGATTTCATTGGTTGGACATCGTCCCAAAAAGGACGGTATACTACTTTTTATTGGAAATGCATGCAAAAAATCGATTTTCCTTTAAAGGGATACTCCAGGCAAATAGTAACTTTTGAGGGATGATAGGGATGGTATTGAAGGTCAAATTAAGCCTCCATGCTAAAACAGTATCTTAACCCTACCCCTAGTATGTAGTTGGACTACCTCTGGTTAAGGAGAACATCTCCCGCTAAGATGCTCTTTTTAGCGTGATATTCTCTCCTTAACCAGAGCTTGTCCACCTACATACTAGGGGTAGGGTTAAGATACTATCTTAGCATGTAGGTTTAATTTGACCTTCAATACCATCCCTATCATCCCTCAAAAGATACTATTTGCCTAGAGTATACCTTTAAAGTAATATTAATCTTGTAATATTGATATTTTTCTTTTGTTTAGGGAAACCAAGATAACAACACATTTAGTTCGATATATACTGTAGTAATAATAAAATTGCTTCTCATTTGTTAAAATTGTAAAATGTTATTGATTATTGAATATTTTGCTCCATATTATATGTACTTACATAATTATTGATGTTATTAAGTTTGTCTGTTATATTTATAATCTTGTTAATTATACCTACTGATATTATACAGTATACTCAAATTATATAATATATACTGTATCATAGTTATATTATACGTAGCCTACGTTATGACAATTTGAACCCCCATGTTAATATTTGTTATTTTATATAATCATATCGATATATTGTTTTTGTATTATTATGTCGCATGTTATTGGTAAAAAATGTATATGCAATAGAATACACGGCGATCCTATTTATCCTTTACATTCCACATAGTATCGTGATTTCATTGGTTGATCAACGTCTGAATAGGCGCGGTATACTACTTTTTACTGGAAATGTACGCAAAAATCAATTTCTGATTCAGCCAATTTGTGATTCATTACTGGACGCTCATTTGTCACTCATAACTTACATTTCGGCCAATTTAGACTGTAGCTGTTCATAGCTTGATTGTACCGGGGCCTAGATGTCCCTGTCGATCTATCGTGCATGCAGTTATATGTCTCACTCGTGAGTGATCGCAGTCAGTCTACTGACTAAAACGCCCGATATTATTATATAATAATAGAAAAACCTAGGTAACCTGAGTAAATATTATACAGGTTAATTATTAAAAAGTCTGAACTCATTTGAATAAGTATTACCATGGCAACATGGATCCAGAATTTGTCGAGACATTATTATCACACACACTGTAGATCAATTCTGTTGACAATGTTTAGCGAAAATGTTCATCAGACTGGTAATGACATATAGTTCAAAGTTTATTTTTACACAGTCAACTCACATTTTCATAGAGTTTCGGATGTGGAAAAAATAGGCAACATCAAGTACACACGTTCTAAGAAGAAAGAATCGGAAACACAGTTCTATAAATCAGCTATTACGGACCATGTCAACCAGTTAAACCATGTGATACATTGGGACGGTAGTGACATATTAACCAAAGAAAGCGAAGCGAAAACACGCCTTATGAAGGAGTCGATCTGGATTTGAAAGTCGGACATGATGAATCAAGATGAGGGAGGGCGCCAACTCAGTCACCTGTATGGCCAGTTTTGACCAAAATGTCACGTGATCATGGCGTAAACCGCGCGGGAATTTCAGTCCCGACGAAGTCGTCCGTGAATGAACGTCGAAACGTAGACACTCTATGAAAAAGTGAGGTGACTGTGTAAAAATAAACTTTAACTATAATATGTTGACAATGCTGTTTTTGTCTTGACGACCCCAACCCAACGATTTGTCCATTAAAGTACATTTGTCGACTACAAACACTCGACCCACACCATCACTTACACGGTCAGTGACCACGGACCACACATTTCCCACTATTAATAATTCACATACACACCCTATCCCACAACACCGCTCACTGACCGTACATTGTCACACCCACACTGTGTGTCCCACAGTCACATACACACATCCCTTCCATAATAAGGACCACTGACCATGAATTGTCAACTACAGTATTAATAATTCACAGTCCCATACACACCCCCATCCCATAATACCAAACAAATTGACTATACATTGTCAACTATTAATAATGCACATACACACTCCCGTACACACCCCTACCCCACAATACCCACCGCTGACCGTACATTGCCCGCTGTAATTGACTGACTTATTTAGCCAAATCCACACTACGCAGGGGGATTTTCCCGGCGGGTTTTTGATGAGTCTACTGTCCCTGCGGAGGAGATCTGCATTGGTGACGTATGTCACATGGGCGGTGATGACAATTGAGTTATCTTTAATTTGTATGGTGGTATGTGGGGGTGGGTGGTGATGGTGTGTATAGTATGTGTGTATATAAATGTAAGAATGTGTACTTTATGTCCAAAAATAAAGTAGGCATTGATAAGTAGGCAAACTCTTTTAGTTTCACTTTTGTCTGTTTTTGTTTCACGTATGATTCTACCTACTTGGCATATTTTGTAATAGACATCAAAATCACAATGTCACTGGATCGCACGCCCCTTTTCAGCCACTTGCATGTTGACTATAAAGTATGGTGTATCAGTAGAATAAATACATACGTGTTGGTATTCACGTTAAAGTGTGGAGTTTACTCAGTGGGAACATTGAGTAAATCTTGGCAGCCAATTTTTTTG
>WNLI01003586.1:0-12171 GCA_025802215.1 Wirenia argentea
TAATATCACGATATAATGATATTTGCAAATAAAATATCGCGATATATCGATATTTCAAAATAAAATATCGTGGCAGCTCTAGCGATAATTATAGTCTCTCTGTCAGTATCACAATCTACGCAGAATTCAAAAGGCAAAACCACAACAATACATTCACTCTGCGCTATTGATTCCTAATAAAACGTGCGGAAACCCATAAAAGACTGAAATTAATTTGATTTTTCACCATATAAAAGTTGGAATTAATTCCATTCTTCCCTATAAAAGACTGGAATTAATTTAATTTCTCCTGAGAGGTATCAATACTAATTCACCTTTCATGATAGAACACCACCACCGATACTATACCTTTGTGGCATAGTGATGAACAGTGACTGACCAGTGACCAGACAAGTCATCTTTGACAACAAACCAGCAATTATATCGGTAATGCTCTTTCCTATAATCTCTCAATTGATATGTTAATCAATAATGCCACATCACAAGAACGGATTCGACAAAGGACAATGAACTTTTGGGGTTCTATAATTTGAAATAGACACAACGTTGAACATTTTGAGATGTATAAATACTGTAATCCGAGTATTGTATGTATTTATTGTATGTAAATATTTTCACGGAGTGACTATATCGCCTTTCTGGTCATTTAATCAGGAAACACGATTAAAGTAGATGAAAGGCGTCGCGTTGGCAGTAGTTTTATAGCCAAAATTATATGCCACTGTATGTAAACATCAATTGGGTTTATAGTCATGATAAATTAAAACACACACAAAAAAGTGCTAAAAATATGCACATGTTAAGTAGTTTTTATATTGATCACTGATTATTCAGAATTAGACAAGCGGATAAAATTTGGCAGCACGTATGTAAACATCCTAGGACCACATGTAAACATCCTAGGACATGTATACTAGCCATAATATTGATAGCGTCATTCAAAATGAACAAAAACCCTATTCAAATTCAAAGAACCATACACCTTTCATATGTAGCAATTAACTTTTCTCCATATAATGACAATTGTGACGGTAGGTGTATATATAGAAGTCATCAATCAGAATGGTAAACTGGGGCAAGTCGGAACACGAACCGAGCTTGGACAATAATATTGTTACTGCCCCAGTGCACCCGGCATTGATTCGACATTGATTCAGTACACTGTTATTCCCGGGATCATCTGAAGCTATCAATAGACTTTCATGTTCCATCATGACTGTGGCGTGCCGAGCTACGTATCAAATGACATTTACTTTGGTTGTAGTATATGCAGGTAGAATTGTTGATGGATTATGGGATTGGACGGTTTTTCTATACCCATATGATTTGGGGTGGATAGACAGCCTCATAGATTCCATCATGAATGCAAAGTTGAGTTACGTATCGAATTATATTTACTTTGGTGGTTATAGTAGATGCAGATAGAATTGTTGATGGACTATCAAATTAGACCGGGTTTTTATACCCGTGGTCGATGGAATAATAAGCGGCAATGTGCTAGAGTGCCAGTGTCAACATGATTGATAGACTCCGGATGGAAACTTTGGCATAATCAAACATTGTACTTTGTCTAGCGCAGTGCTAGAGTGCTCAACTTGTGGTCTCAGGGTCCCGGATTCAAGCCTTGTGCACAGCAAAACTTGGTCTGTGCTTTTTGGTATGTTATTTTTTTTTTCGGTGGGGAAGTTAGCACTAACTGGCTCAACTACTTTAATTTACACTGCAATGAAACTTGAGTTTGATATATCTTTTGACTTCACAGCAAAACACAAGAGGTTTTGTGACATAACGTGTATATTGTTATTATGAAAAGTCGCGTCGTTGACTCAGCGTTTTGCCTAAATTATGAGACAATTGTGAACAGGTCATGTGTGATTATCATATAGATATAATATGTATCCATTATTACGATATCACTTGCCAAGGTTACTCTGACATAACAATGATACATGTGTATGAATAATAACACACATTCATATTAACACATTAGTGAGACATAAATTGTGATGACGCATCTCTATTATGAAGTATTGGCAATGTCGGTATGAGACATTGCATTGAGATACAACGGAAATATAACAAAGGATGTGACAAAGTTAAGCGTGCACTGTAATAATTATACAAAGGCTATCATGATAAGCAATAGGAAGGAAATTAACAGTCGGAAGAAGGGTAACTGATTATAGTATAGTATATTCGGTACAAATGACATATACCACAATCACCGATTTAACAGTGATAGTACATATACTGTACAAATGCATTGGTGCATGGGTCACTATTATACTTCTTCAACCTGTTGTTGAGCGCAGCTGTCTCATTTCGCACTAGTGATGTGTTTGGAACAGTTCAAAGTTGAACAGTGCCAAATAATGACGATGAGTGGTTTTTGTTTCATTTACTACTGATATCTATCACAGGTTTCGAATTTTTGTATGATATAAAATATATCAACGACTGTATTCTCGTGTAACTACTTTTATTGTGATTTACCATTCAAACGCTTACAATGACTGACTTTGAGTCATTGACCACTATGACATTGTCCGGCCTCAATCTCTGGAAATTGCTAATCGAAATACTGTCGCTCATTTAGTGAATACAGGTGCACTTTCACACTGGCTCTATGTGTGAAACAGTTCAAAGTTGAACAGTGCCAAATAATGACGAGTGGTTTTTGTTCAATTTACCACTGATATCCATCGTGTGTTTCCAATGGTCTTCCGATGCAAAGTTAATATATCTATGATGGTTACCGACTCACCGATATATCATCAACCATAACCTAACTCGTGTAACCACTTTTATTGTGATTTACCATCCAAACACTACAATGACTGACATTGAGTCATTGACCACTGTGACATTGTCTGGCCCCAATCCCAGTAAACCATTACACCAGATTTAGTGGATTAGTGATGCTAAAATGTGGTGAATAAATCGCTCACATTACCGACTTGTTAGTCGATAACTCTCGCGCGGCAAACAACATGGCTTAGGGAGCTGGCTTTATGAGACAAGCTTGTACCAAATGAACCGTACCAGTCTTATGGTGACGATGATACACACAACCAACCATGAATCACGATAGGGTACCTAGCTGGGTTAAAATGGTAAATTGGTACGATGCCTAAAAATGGGTGTTTAGTAAAATTTTGCTTACACCAAGGCACCATAAACACACTAGCGTAACCAGGATTTTCTGTCGGGGGGGGGGGGGGGGCCCAATTTTCAAAAAATTTTCAAACAAATATTTTCATATAATCATAATAACCAGGTATTTTAATATGTCAATATTTTATTTATAAGCACTATATTATATCATCACTACATTTATAAGCACTAAATTCGTGATAAAAATACACATTATACATACATATGCATACAAAATAGGCTAATACATAAGAAATATGACAATAATATAGGCGCTACAGAGGCCTACATAATCCAAAATATGTAAAATACATAGAATAGTTAAGACACGTCACACATGCATGTATAATAATTAATAGGCTAATATCACAGTAATATGGCACAGTACAAAACATAGGCTAATGAGGTAGGCATATGCTATTATGGCTTATGTGATTATTTACGCACCAATATTATAAAAGTGCGTGTGAAGAAATCAGTGAGATCATTTATAAATAGGACTTGTATCGTTTAGACATATCGTACGTGCCATGAACGTGGCTATAGTAGCCTAAATATAACTATTAGTCTATGCGTATTTGTGTCCCACTTTAATAATCGAACTACTGAACAAGATGTATAGCTACAACCTACATGACAACAGTATCTAAACAGCAAAATCACATTTTCTCGCTTTCATCGCAAACTTATCTATAACGGAGGTAACGTCAAGGGAAATGTCTCGATGTACGAACATACGGGCTAAACCGTTGAGTCTATCTTCTCCCATCGTCGTTCGCAGATACGATTTCAGGTACTTAAGAGTGGAGAATGTTCGTTCCGCAGACGCAGTCGTGACGGGTAGGACACAATATATCTTGAGGTATGTTGAAATACACGGATAGAAATCCTCCTTGCAGCGAGCTAATGCGGCGGCGGGACAAGTCGGCACATCAGTTTCGTTTTTCCATTTGAGCTTCCATCTTTCGTATTCAGCGCGGACGTTGGTCTTGGAAAACGGGCAGCACGGTTGATAAAATTCGATGATATCTTCGAGGTCGGAAAAGTTGTAATCGTTCACGTATGTCGGTAGTAGGGCGGAAATTTTGAAGGCGATGGCGTTGTGGTTGGAGAAACGGGTTAATAAGTCGCTTATTATTTCATCCAGGAATGGTATCAGAATGCTCCTCGAATAGTATTCCTGTGGTGTCGATGCGTCAACATTGGATCGATGCGTCTGTCGTTTGTTCGTGCGCGGCATAGTTAACGGTTCGTCAATCAATGTTTCAGCCTCTCTCGTTATATCCTTGATGATTTCGTCGACACGGTTTCGTTTTTCCTTAAGAACATCTATGCAGGTGTTAACGTCGTCTAGGGCTGAGATTAAATCCTGATTCGGTTTTTGCAGGCTTTCTGCGAGTGGTTTCGTGACCGCTAACGTGTCTTGCAGTACGAGTAGTCCGATGACGAATTCTTGGCGTGATATTGCGATGGAGAGACTGCGAGCTTTCGATGACGCGGTTGCATCTTTCCACTTGGTGATCTCGTCCAGTACCTGAAACAGACAGGGCACACGTGTTAAATATCGAATGACATCGTATGACGAATATTACCATGCAGGAAAAGGGACGTTCATTAATTCCAGTAACACATGAAAATGTCATGCCAAGATTTACTGCGGCCCAGGTTTGAATTCGAAAAGCAAGCACTCCACCACTGACAACTGCGTTTTATGGGAGCTGGCCGTATGCCTTTCAGCGCATTATATATGTGTAGCCTATCTGCTGACTTTTAATTATGTGCGTATAACGGCTGGTCGGGCATGAGCAGTCGTATAGGCCTACATGGTCACAGTCATACATACATGAATGTCCGTTCAAGAAATTGGACCAGCATTTTTCTAATTGAGTGGGATGGATGTGGGGTGGATCCAGATGTTGCAATGTAGAGCTTAATGGGTATAGGCCTCTATAGGCTACATCTATACAGATAGCGCATGTATTGCCGTGTCTTTGTAGGTTAGGCTATAGGCCGTGTAAGTACTATTTACTAGGCTGTAGTAATCACACGTTTCTTAAGCATGTATACGTGCATTATATGCCTATATTATCAATAGCCTACTATATTAATATTGAACATACCGCGTGTACTTCCTCGTACATGTCGTGGAACCGGACAACACTGTCATGGCGTTCGACCCATCGGGTTTCGCAGAGACGTTTGAGGCGAGTGACGCGACTTTCGGGCGATGTTTCTCCGACTTTCAGGACGAACTGATTGAGGCGTTTTGCCGACGAATTAATGAATGTGATTGTTTCTGACATAGTTCCAACACAATTTCTAATCGCTTGCACATTGGAGGCCTTTGAGAGGGACAGGTTCAGGCAGTGCGAACTGCAGTGGACGTACGAAGCGGTGGGAGAGTGTTTCTTAATTTCCGCCTGGACGCCTTTAAAGTGGCCACTCATGGCGCTCGCGCCGTCATAGCCTTGGCCTACAAGAAACCTTGTGTCGACGTCCAACTTCTTCATTTCGGTCAGGATCGTGTTGGCGAGCGCTTTTCCTGATAAGTCATAAACCGGTACAAACGTTACAAAGTCTTCGCATATTGCAGAGTTATAAACGTAACGGAAACACATATTTAACTGTTCTATTCTACTTGCGTCGGTTGTTTCATCTGCCAGTACGGAAAAATATTTGCTTTCGTTCACACGTTTCATAAGTTTGTCGATTATCTGAACGCCGCAGGTGTCGATGATTTCGTTCTGTATTTTCGGACTTATATATGTCGCATTTTTCGGAGCATTGACTATACTATTCACCGTTTTATCTCCGGAATCAGCTCTAAATCGCAAAAGTGATCGAAAGTTCCCGTCGTTTTCATCTGGTTCCTCTAATGTCAGTGGGCCGTGGTCGCGGTGTCCTCGTAGTGGTAGACCGTTTCGTCCGCAGAATACGATACTTTTAATGATGGGTACTAGTCGTTCGCGATTTTCCGTTGCTTGTTGATTACGACTAGTGTCGAGGATGTTGTTGATCTGGAGATTCGGACTGTCCATGCGTTCAATAAAAGCATCTGCTTTGGCTGTCGCGTCCTTGTGATACGTGTTGTTTGTGTGCGTATGTAGGTAGCCATCGTTTCCGAGTAGGCGAGCATAGTTGTCTAGAGGTTCCACCACTAATTTCCCCAATTTTTGTCCCTTATTGTTTCCGATACACTCTGGTGCGAAAAGGACGCAATATCGACAAAACACGCCGCATCGTGATTTCGAGTACGTCAGGAGCGCGAATCTTTCGAAGTGTTCGCGTTTGAGATATCGTTTTTCTTCCTTTCCTCTGCTTATGCGTGTTGTAAATGGATAGTCGAATGTTTTACCAGGGACAAACGCATTCTTGATGACGTCATACTTTTCTTCCGATGACATGCCGACTGACCTTCCCACGTACTGCCCTATGTCGTATCGCTCGGGTGGTCCGGGGGTTGACGACGACGACGACTGTGTGGATATCGCGGACGCCGAGTGAGTGATCGCGGATGTGGACGTAGATGGAGTGGGCGCGGATGATGTGGACGTATATATGGGCGCGGATGATGTGGACGTATATATGGGCGCGGATGATGTGGACGTAGATGGAGTGGGCGCGGATGATGTGGATGTAGATGGAGTGGGCGCGGATGATGTTGACGTAGATGGAGTGGGCGCGGATGATGTAGACGTAGATGGAGTGGGCGCGGATGATGTGGACGTAGATGGAGTGGGCGCGGATCCGGAGGATGATGTGGACGTAGATGGAGTGGGCGCGGATCCGGCGGATGATGTGGACGTAGATGGAGTGGGCGCGGATAATGTGGACGTAGGTTGAATGGACGCGGATAATGTGGATATAGATGAAGTACATGTGGGTAACGATATTGGCATAGATGAGGTAAGCGTTGATGACGCGGACGCGGATGACATGAACAACGTTATTGGACGTGCTGGGGACTGATGACGTTTGGCCGGTGGAGTTGATGAATGTTGTGCGTTATGTGAGCGCTTCTTGGGTGTTGCCAATTCACGGACGACGGATGGACGTTTGGAGGGCGAGGCAGAGAAATAGTTGTTGAGAGTCCGAACTCCGACCTTCGGGTCTTTTGACCTGAAACACACAATTAAAAGTTATGAGTGAGGGAAGTTATTGTACTACGTGCAGCAATTATAAGATTCATCACGGAAGCCAAGACAAGTGAATCAGCAACAGGGTTCGTGGATGCATTTCTCATATTCGCAGATCGGCATTGGCATATATCAGTCGTACAATGAAACATGAAACGTGACCCAGGTAACTGTGATACCCTGCATGGTAACTGTGATGTATCGCCAAAGGTCAAGGTCACCGTGGAAAGAAGGTCAGTCAAGAATGTATAGCCTATACGGTCTGATACTTTGAAAATGAAACTTCTGCTTCTTTATTGGTATGTATCCAGTAGGCCTATGACTGTATGCTACATAGGCTAGCCTATCTCATCTTGTTCATACCAAAACAATAAAACGTAGGCTATTAAAATATTATAACATGTAGCCTATAAAGCGCTATATTTTAAAGCAATAGGCCTATTGGAGAATTTGGAGCTCTCTTTGCCCTTTGATGACACCAAAATAATTGTACAGTTTCATCATTGGGTTCACTTGGACTCACTTTTCACGCAATGACCAGCAATGTTTGTCTATAGGACTGCATACACTAAACTACGTATAGGTAGGCTATATGTAGGCTATAGAGAAGTTCTACTTACATGTTGACGCTGGTGAGTGGCGACGATGAAGTATCAATTCAGTCTCCCAGTATTACAATGAGCTACATTATAGGCCTACACGAAATGCAACTAACAATAATAAACTACATAAACAGCTAAACACCGGACAGATCTATATCATATGCCTATGACTTTAAGTCGACACAATAACTGCTATTAATTTATGAAAATCTGCTACAACAACTAAACAATGTATAGACCTATAGGCTATAAATTATATAATATAGACATACAGTAGCTACAACAATTCACTGATAGTAAATCACCAAAATCATAAACTGGTCGAATGGACATGTTGTTGTTTTTCTTCACTTAAATATATGGGTTGTATCAGTTAATCGCAGTAATAGCGTTGAAACCGCATCACACGTGGGCCTCGTGGACACTTGTGACCTAACACATGGCCACATGTGACCTAACGTGTGACCACGTGTGACCTAAGCGTCCAGACCATTGATGAAGGAGACCGCGCGGTAAGCGACACTCCATGACGTCATATCTCCCATAAAGCCCAGACGGTGTTCGTGTTGATTGCCGACATGCGACTGTAAACGGCTGTGTTTGGATTAGTGAATGGCTTTTATGGCAGGCGTTAAGAGGTAATCAGACAGTCTGGGATGAGGTCAGGGTCAGGGTGCCGCGCGATATAGGGGTGGGGGGGATTTATGGGTGTTGGGAAAAAGTCTATGTGAATTTGATACATTATATAGTAAAAAATAAACTTTGTTAGATCCTCGGGGGAGGGGGGGGGGGGGGGGTCGCATAACCGCCCCCCCCCCTCTGATTACGCCAGTGCATAAACATGGGACAAGACATCTTGCATGGTCTGGCATGGTTTTGTAACTTTTATGATCTCCCTGTTGTCCTTAGGCAAGGAATCTCATGTGACTGCCTCAGTTAACACAATTGTAGAGTAGAAGTGGGTACAGTACTTATTATGCAGATCTAGTAAGCATTGATTAGGACTTAATACAATGTGCAAGATGATTACATTTTTATGCAATATCCTCCAGACAAAACATAAATCATCCACATATAACCAGGAAATGAGCGTGAGTAAATGATTTACTTTTCATTTACATATCAAACAACTCAGGCAGCAAAGCCGTAGCATACCCCAATGGGAATTTCTATTAACAAAATAAACTAATCAACTTTCGCCATTAGCCCTAGATCAATGTGACCTAAACTCTTATTAACAATTCTCTATTTACACTACTTAGCTTCCACTTTGTGCGACTCCCGTCAAATTGACTCAATCGATCCGCAAATCTTTCTTATTTACAATTTTCTATTTAGCTTATACTTACATGTGTGATTTCAGGTTAATTGATTCAATCGAATTGACCCGGGAGAACTTCTTTGGTCGACTAAATCAATGTTATGGCGCGGTCAATATGTATTTTCGGAACGCTGATTGTATTGCAATGAAAGGCCGTCAAAGGCGTGATTGAATTGATTTGCGTTGTACGCAATGCGTAGGTCATGTTACGGGCAGTTTTACGGGCAGTATCACGCACATTATATCTAAGCAAAACAACCAGGTACGTTATATAAATTTATAAATATGTATTCAATCATGGGTATTGAAATGTCTGTGAATAGTACAAGCGAGTAATTAAATCGGTAAGATCTTAATACACAACAGGCCAGAGAACAAGGCGTGGTATTACAACAACTTTTACTTGCAGTCTTGCACAGCTGCAGAACCGTTTAATGTGTAATTCAGGCATCGTTTACGCACAATGCAGAAATTCTATGCCAAAACATGGCTGCAGGAGCCAATTTACTCATAATTCAGTCGGCGTTTATGTGCAATCTGCAGACAAAGCGTGATATCCATACCATAAAGATGCCACACTGTCCCCCTAATGCCATCCCCATGATTAGGTTATGTCTGTACCGCTGTGGCCAGGGGCGCTTTCTGCATAATGACTCGGATATGAAGACTTAACGACGAGACTTGATATGGATAGGGACTATTAGGGAGGCGTTAATAGATATAAGAGGGATATCCTGTAAAGATCTACATATTCCATACAGTATTATGGCTCAAATTTTTATTTGCAAAAGCTTGTACCCCATGTTAGGGAACTAAATGCAATCAGTAATGACGTTAAAAGGGTACAGCACTGCAGTTTCGCTTGTATACTCGTATTATAAGAACTATGTTTGGTGGGATATTTTCATGGTGGTTTTGTTTAGTTTCAAGAACAAATTCAAATAAAAAAGTATTCCGCCCAATAAATACATCTCACTTCATCACTTCATGTACTGTAGAATGTACACACAGGGTTCACGCTATACGCGCATTTCGTGCCATTGGCGATTTTAAAAACTACTTTGGCACTTAAAAGACTTAATTGGCACAAGCTCTGGTACAAGTTGTTATTTACCAGCCTGGATGTAATGGTCACTTTTTATCAGTCTAGCCATCTCATTTTTGCAACATTAGCTTCAGTTTCTCATGTGTTCCTTGACTGTTCAATGTTCATCCACAAGTTACTCTCTATTAAGTCTCCAAATTATGTGAACTCGGTTAGTTATCAGGCACATGAAAATTTATATTGGCACAAGAAAAATTAGATTGGCACATAGCCTGGCACAAACAGTTTCGCACCCAGTGTGAACCCTGTGTACACACCTCGACACATTTTCTAATAGTGGACCGAGAGTACGCCATGACTTGGCAGTCCCCTCCCTACAATTTCATTCGGTGTCAGCGAGATTAAATAAGTTGATTGATAGGTTTTCTCGACAGTTTTTTGCCCAGTAACACACTTCCCATGATGGATCCGTCACTCAAAATACCCCCATATTCAATTTGTTCACATATCATATTTAACGGTCTACCATCCTCAATCTACTTTATTTATATTCCACATAATTTAGAGGCTCGAGTGTTTACTGCGCCACGTCTAGACTGTGAGCAAATATTCATCATATTTCTGTCAATTTTCTATGATATACTGTATGGTATATTTCATACTATCATTATAATCAGCGATACCGTGTGGTTGACGTTAATAAAAGTTAAGACATTCATTTTTTTATGCCAAATATAATATAACTTTTTGTCACTATTTGGAAACATAAAACGCCACAGATGAAATACTGTTTGGCACTTTATTCAGAATAGGAACAATACCGTCATAAAAGCTTTTTTCAGAAATAAAGATATGATATTAGTCGATTGTCCCACTTTAATATACGCAATTCATACCTAGTACGTCACATATACAGTCACCAGATGCGCCATATATACCCAGACACATTTATACTGTCATATTCAATCAATCCGCTTTATTTTTACTCGCGATCAATACCATTGCCCTTCTGTTGGCTGTTCAATGTAGATAATAATACATAAATACATAGGGAATGTGATAAATAATATGATTTTAGCGGGGATGTAACCTACTCACGCCAGCTGTTACCGTTTGACATTTACATTTACACAACTTATATTCGCCTTGTTGTTCGCTCGGGTTTAGCGTTTTACGTCACGATAGACGCAAAAAATCACAATATATGTTTTTGTTGTGGTTGTAAGTAACTTGTAAGGTTACGCAACTGAGTGGTTGCTAGAGTAGTTAGATAAAACAAAAGATATCGGCACTACACATACAAAACAGAAAAAATCTGACATGATAATCTAATGCTATAGATCAATGGCTAAGGAGCGGGGATAATGGGATGCCACAAACTGACGATAGTGACGAAAGCAAAGTCCCACAGCCATTTAGTCATTCTAATCATTCAAGTACTTTTTGCTTTATAGTGATAAACAAAACATACCCAACCCCCATAGTCAACAAAGTGGCCATGTTAGCTTTAGACTGCGGTAGATTGACCTGATCATCTCAGATCATTAAATTCCTCAGCGGTAAACAAAAAGCAATCCATGGTCACTCAACCTAGAGGTCATTGTCGGTCAACAAACCCATCACTGATTGCAACTAAATGTACTGCCAATCTGTTCTCTAAATATAGCGAGGTAAATACCGCCTGATTGTCGTTAAGCAGAGTACGAATCACACGATAGGATAGGCGTTTCTTCTGAAACTGGGATATATGGGTTGGAAATGTTAAAATCGAAAAAAGTTTGAAACAAGTGGTTATCTTTACTTCAGACGTGCACTGTGTGGGCGGGTGGTCACTGTTGGAGGACACGTGCTACCATGTCTGTACCATTCACGTCTGTACTTCAGTGCCCCCCCCCTGTGTGGGCGGGTGGTCGC
>WNLI01003696.1:0-12169 GCA_025802215.1 Wirenia argentea
GCGTCATTATCCATAGTCTAATACAAAACAATATGACAAAACTAAGTGGAACAATAATTAGGGAAATGTACCTATTATGCACAAAATTATTGTTCTTTTACACACACTCATATCAGATCATACATGCTTCCCAAAACTGTAATTAAAAAAAAAAAATTCTTGAAAATTTACGGTTTTATTGAAAAAGTGCGCATGTACAATGCATATGGTGTCTTCAACTACGGAAGGGAGCAAAAATCACATGTAGAAATGTTACTCTTTACTTTCTGAAGTTTCTGTAGCCTATAGTTTCTGTTTATGTGTGTAGAGCCTATTACCGCCATTTACCGGCAGTACGTTTTCTATGTTCATAGATGTACAGTTGTACACGTGGAATTGTGTGCGTTTCTCGCTGAACAGTGTACGTTACGACCAGAAATGTAGGGAAGTGGAACGAAAAACATGGGTGCTGTCAGATAGTACAATGTGTAAAATGTAGCAGTTGTTCGTCTACCTGACCTGTGAGATATTGCCGTAGTACCTACAAATAATAATACAGGTATAACGAAAGTTTCTGCTGATAGACGAGAAATAGCGTTCGTTCATCATTCAGAGCAGAGAGAGAAATGTTGGTAAAATGGGAGTCGATAAATGAGTGTATCTAAATGAGTGTATCGGCAATCGCGCCGGGCAAGCTGCGAAGGTAATAGAGCATTAGACACCCAAACATATAGTGCACCGCGTGTGTACAATAAAACAGGTGTGTCGTGGTGCCAAGGTGTCTGGCGCGAGAATTACCTGTGGCCAGGTGTATCTTTGTAGTAACAATTCTTGCTTGTCAGAAAGAAAACAGTAGTCGGAATGTTAGGTCAGAGACGGGAGTAATTTGGTGGGTTACCAGCAGTTCATAAAGGTGAGGACGGATGAGAGATTGATGTATCATTGTGGCCATTGGTTAGGTACGAATAATTCTCGCTTGTCATAATTCAGAATGGTAGATCAGAAAATAGGTATAGGCCGTGGGGACAGCAGCGACATTGTGGTGGCATCTGTCCCTAATGAGCTTGGCGTTGGTAGTCTTCTATATTTTTGCTTCCCCACGTCATCTCTTGTCTTCCACATAGCCTACACAATCTCTTCAAGAGAAGTGCCCATTTCCATAGCACCACTTGATCCCTGGTCCTCCCTATTCATAGCCCATACCCCCACCGACCATCAGAAGTAACCTTTTGTTTACACCGCTCATTTGACATTCCCCTCCACAAACAACTATCACCTCTGTTTATTTCCCACTTTTTATGCTCAACATTAATTAATCCCATTACCGTCCACCGAGACCAGAAACCTAGGTACATACCCTACAAACATACAATAAATGATTTACCTGTATATTTACACATATTCCGACATACGCTAAAACAATACCCCGCATTTAATGATGCTGAAAGAGATGGTTCGGTGTTTATCTCGTACATTCTGACGTCCTGATGAATTTTGTTGATGGAATACTCTCGTTTTTTCTACGGTCAGTGGGTGTCTGTTTGGTGTGATTAATTTATTGTACACAATATTCTACATATTCAGATGATACACATACATGTAAATAATTATTGTACATTGTACTGTATATTGTTGGTATTTATTGTATATAATTATTATATTGCGGGTCAGGAGGTTTCTATTGTTTTGCGTGAACTATCATGATCGCATATTGGTACATAATCGTCAAGTATGTTATTGACTGTATATAATTTCGGACACAAATGGACATTTGTATTTATGGTGTATATTTGTAGTTACGCGATTGTGAATAGTTGTATATTTGGGATAAAAGGAATCCTTTGTATCATGTGATGGATAGTAAATATATTCCTTGGTCAGAAACTCCTTTGTTTGAGTGTAACGTAAATAGTATCAATCTTCTTCGCCATCTGATTCTGTAGTCACCACCCTTAACGTCTACTTCTACTTCTTCTTATTACTTCTACTTCTTACGATCAGCTGTGGTTCACTAGCCAGGTAACCCATTTAAGAACTAGATGGCTACGCTCCAATGAAATTATGTCCAATTTGTTTAAATTAACGAAACATTATATTTCTTCCTTTGATGTGTGAACGCCATGGAAAGGTTGCTGCTTTAATTAAATCTACCAAAATCATATTACGTATCATTAACGTAGATTTGTAATCATGTTGTTATAAATAATATCCCTGGTTATGTAATTTTATGACCAATAATCTATTATAAAATTACTGGCTTCGTAATCAGACAAAATTATCGTCTACGTACGGTAACATTGTGCCTTTGCCAATCTCAATTTTCTTTACAAGATGTAAATAGAACGTAATTTGGTAATTACTGTATTCTGTTTGTCTCGTCACTTTGTGAATCTACGATTTTGTACATCTTATGTTGTACATTTTTTCCATGTACACGTTACTTCACCTAACAAATTATTGTATGAATGGTTACTGCTGTAGACAGGGCGAATCACGTGGATTGGTGTTCGGTTGCCCACGATGTTGTTTTGGTATTTAGCTACTTGTATATCATCACCAGTCTACCAATAGATATATTGATTTAACCACAATCTGGAAGTATGGATTCCATTCTGTAGATCTTTACATTCCTACCTTTTTCACCCTGAAAAAAGACCCTACATACCTAACGATAGTAAATAAATATATAATAATTTTGCTATGAAGTTGTAAATAAATATGCCTGTTCCTGTTACATCATCCTGTACTAATATGCCAAAATTTTACAGTTTGTGGAGCTCAATGATACCAATTTGTTTATTATCGTTAATTTATTGTTACTATTAATTTTATTACAGTACCGAAAGTAATCAAAGTGTTGCACTAAGAATGTTGATGAATGCACTATGAATGTCGGCAGATTGATGTCGGCCCGACTGGAGTCTGTCGGCTTTCTAAGCAGAAGGTTCTGGGTTCAAACCCCAGTGGAATCACTATGATCAGCAGAAAACTTGCATGTTCAATTCCCAAACTGTCATGTGTGTGTCCTTGTGTCCTTGGGCAAGGCAGTATAAATTATATATAGTCTCAGTTTATTTAGCTGATACTGTGATACAACATGCTACACTAATACCCTCAAAGCATGAATGAACAATAGTAAATTCCAATTTAATTATTCAGACCAATAAAATTGTGTGTTGTTTTATTTCAAAATTAAAACTAAATACTAGTTTGCCAAATATATTATCAATATAGTGTTATCTCCCTTTAAAGATAATTTTAGATTTACTGTTTGCTGGTCAATGCATGTTTTGTAGGTTTGGTTGTTCCATGAACGATTGAACGTATAAATTAAAATAATTATTAATTGTAATACTTTTTCAGGTAAATAATTGAAACATGCGCATTGAATTCCGCATTGAAACACTTACTGTCGGCCAAAGTTCAAGTAAAAATTTTAAACCCTTGGAGAATACTAAAACAATTTCATCAGATATAAACATTGCAACTTACTGTATATTTTTCAGGTATCAAGTGGTTTAATACACCGGGTGTGCAACTCCGACCAAATATTCAACAAAAACATTGAACTCGCGCCTCGTACGAGTCCCGAGTTCGAACTCACATTAGACAATTCAGGGATACTTCACGCCATCAACACGCTCAACTTCTTTCAACTCAAAGGTGAGCCACGTTTTTGTGTTGTATCTAGAGTGTAGACTAGTTAGTCGTTAGTCCTAGTTACAGGGTTGAATTATAAAATTTGTGGATAATAGCTATTCGTCAGTTCAGTGACTAATTAATACGGGATATCATTGTCCTGAAGCCGGTCGTATTTCCTGATGGAAGGCGGTGGATCATCTGCAAAAAATATTGTCTTCTAAACAAAACTTTTCCACATCATATTATGTCATTTCAGACCTCATAATATATCCATTTCGTTGTCAGAAGTCCTTTTTATACCTCCTTTTGGATGACATATTAATGATATTATGTCCTTTTGGAGAATTTTGTTGATGAAATTTGTCCATTGACCTGTCAGCATCCTTGTAATTTCTCTAAGGACATTTTTTCCTATCCATATTTCACAAGGAAGAAACCAACAGAGTTATGTGTGAAAGTTAGTTCAGCCACTAGAGACTGCTGTCATGGTCTTGCGGGCTCTTGCCCAAGAATACTCCAGGAAATACCACAAATACCACACAAATTAAGGTGAAAATTTTGCTTCGAACCAATAATTCTGATAATCATACGGTACAGGTTTGGGAGCATTTTCCTATTGCGTAAAAATCGACTAAAACATTATGACCTTTATTTTTCACTAATCTTTTTCTTGTACATGTATACAATTTTTGCTGATATTTTGTTATTACGGTATAAAACATCGCAAATTTTATATACGCATATGACATTGAATAAAAATATTTGCATTATTAGTGTTTTTAATGGCAATATACTCTATAAATGTCACAATTATACGAAACAAATTGTCATAATTTGACATGGAACAAGATAATTTACATTATAGATATGACATGTTATCAATCAACGGTATATTAGTTACCATACCTATAGTGTAATTATGAATATTATCGGATTAATATCATTAATCTGCATAAATAATAGATATATTGACATGGATACCTACATTATACTAGACGGATGGACACACTGACACACGGACGGACAAACGGACAAACGGACAGAGGGACGCATAAGATGGACACATTGTGACAGTGGATAGTTTGTATGAGCAGAATAATATTATCATAATGTTTTGTAGAATATCATTCTGTTTATCGTAGCCTATATCTAATTATTTAGCGGGACAAAATGTAATTAAGAATGGTAGATTGCAATCTGAGAGAGATTTCTGTATATTGTGTTTTTGAACGCTGTATGTGGGTCAATTGTATTATTAATACACTATTCTGGAAAATATCGTCATTATTAGACAAGATAACTGAAGATATAGATAACTTTATGAACTATATAATATGTTTAAAAAAGACCAGAATAAAACAGTAATTATCATAAAACAGTTAATTTAGTAATATAATTATTCTTGATGCAACACAGAAATTTAATTAAAAACAAGGTTACAAAATTAGAATATTAAGATGACTTTTGACATCTGTATAATTGTTATATAAAAATGACATTTAGGTGTAAAAATACGTCCTTTTTCCGTGATTTTGTCATTAATGGTGATACATCTCAGATTATTTCAGTTTGTTATTATGTATATGCAAAATTAATAAGCTTATGCAAATATAACAATGTACATGTCATTTTTAATTATTATGTCACCACCTGTTTTGCATCATTTGTACAACAAAGCAAAATTAACATCAAACAAAAAGGTATAAAAATAATAAAATCGATGTAATCGTTGTAATCAGTATAATCTTGGCATCTCAAGGCGTATACAAAAAAATATTGTTAAAAATACGTATGTTAGAAAATACGATTGTAGCTTTTCTTTTGTTCATCAAAATATCATCTTAGTTACAATATTATGTATATTTAAGATAAGGATATTGAAGTCATTGCATATATTTGAACTTTTCTTGCATATATTATTTTGACATTGGTATTTTATTGTACGCTCTAAAACAGATGTGGTGACAGTTGTATTTTGAAATTTTGACACGATAAAAAAGTCTTTTGTTGCTAAGATTTTGTGAATATTTTGCAAAGTAGCTAATCATGAATATGTGTAAACGTGAAACAAGATGTAGGCATTATATCCGATAAATGAATGTAAAAATGAATGTAAAAAGCTTTTTTAGCCGGTAGGGTGTCTTTATACATCGTTAAACCAAAAAAAGCATTTAAAAAATTTCCAAAAAGTATAAAATTAAAATAATATAAAAATTTATATTTCTTTAGAATAATATGTAGGCAGTGCAGTGTCTCAGTGATAGTGTGCAGTTTATCACTAAAAACTCTACCAGATGAAAACAAAATCGAATAGTGTGAAGTTTTTTTTATACTTTCGCGTTAATTTATGCCTTGATAGGCGACAAACTGTCGCGCTTTCTCGCTTTTTCACGCGTTTTCTCGCGTAATCACCCAAAACAGGCGCCTGTGTGGGTAATGGGCCTAAGTATTGCCCATTCATGGGTAATGGGGCAGGCATGATGAATGTCTTATATATGGTTGCGGGCTAGAGCCGCTGCATAATTTTGTTATGTTTACTGAGTTTGATGTATGCCGTCTGTCACATGATCCACCATCGACATCATGTGGGTCACAGCTGAAGTCCGTGTGATACGGACGCAGCGTTGATAAACGCAAAAGTTAATGCAGTATCACATTTATAATTTTCATAATGTATGATGTTAGGTGTGATGGAGATGGAGATGTGTGGCGATCATGTACTGCCTTGCCTAAGGACACACTTTCTCATACTGTTTACTGAAATTTTTATAGTGTGACGGATATGGTTGTGTGGCCGATTACATACTTGCCCAAGAACACATTTGTGAACACAGTATAATATATGCAAACGGGATCGGATGCCTTGTTGAAAGATACATCTGTCAAGACTGTATTTATTACCTGTGAACCAAATTTTGGAAATATCTCTTACTATACCCAAGGGTACTTAGTGGTAGAGTAATTGCCACTCTTGCCTTGTAATATTAGGATCCTCGGTTCAAACCAGGGTTGCAGTAATTTGACTAGTTCAATGAGCATAATGAAGACTGGATAGGTTATAAATCATGCTAGCTTCCATCTTTCCTTCATGGAAAATGAAAAAATCCACTTTGTACAATGTACTACCTATTTAATAAACTTGTCATTAATTTTCAGTCGCTATGAAGTTTTTTCGATCGCACAAATTAAAGCGTAAATGACCTTATAGTTAATGTTATACAAATACATTATTATTAGATTATTAGAGAGTAATGTACAGTATAACATTATGGGCCGCCTATCCCACTTTTTATACACACTATTAATTTTGACATGAGCCAATAGTGATTGACAGCTCTTTTTACATGTTACAAGATTTAGCCACGAGCGATATTGAAACTCATTGAATTTTAATGGCTTTACAATTACTTGTCTACATCGATATGGCATTGCAAGTTAATTTAGCGAGAAATTTGGCGCCATAGCCGTCAAATCTGGCGCCACATCAAAATCTTGATGTCTATATGTCGCATATATGTCGCATCACCCTCCTGTGTGTGACGGTGCCGTGCATATTGTGGCCGCGTGTATTTAATTTTTGTTCGGGGAATGTCTGATTAACATAGTTTTTATTAGGTGTTTTATATTGATGATAAATTTCTATTGAGCATGTGATATCATTATTATGTGTCTACGGCGTTAATTTACCAATATCTATTTATAATGTAAAAAGTTAAATTATCGTCGAATGACATGATGTCAAAATCGATTCATAATTCATCCCAACATTTTGATATACCGACATAATATTAATAGAACGTGTATATAATATACAATAAATAAATGTTACGTAGTCTGTTTACTGGGCGTATTAAAAATGCACACAGACAGGTATTTTTATGACACGAAGGTGAGAAATACACTATTAAATATGCATGCCCATAAATATATAATCACATCATTCATATAACATCGTCATTACACAAAAGCGATTCAATTACGTTCTATGGATAGTTTATGATACATAATCCGTTATAGTGTTACATGAGACTAATATAGAAAATATGAAAAACATTTTTTTTTCAAAAATGCTTCCTCCTTGCAGAACTATTTCCCTGGTACATAAATTTCCACACCGCGTTGTCCAAGAGGAAAAAGTACATTCAATAGGGTGTGGCTTTCTTCCTGTACATAATACTGTACATTTTTGAATCCTCCGAAAACTATTAACCTTTCAAATATATCGATAAAAAACACAGGTTTGACATGTCATTTTGTCCATGGTCTAACGCCCTTCGTATTAATTGCACATTAATTGTGTGCGTAACAAATTATTATCATTTGTAATAAATTACACAAAAAAATCAATGCCTCCAGCATGATCCGAACCCGCGACCTTTTAATAATTGTTATTATGACATGAAAACAATTTTACTGCACGATAATTACTCTGATCAATAATTGATTTGTTTATCGTATTAATAATAGTCAGTAATTAGTAAATTACAGTGATATACATAACAATTTTTTCTTCTTCAAAATACACCAGTGTGCATGTTATGTACGAAAAACACACAAAAAATATTTTTTAACAAGCTAAATCGGTATTGTAACAAATCACTGTTTCATTTTTTGCATTGTATATCATGTAAAAAGTCAAGTTTATCGTATTTTGTTATATTATATTATGACATTATTTTATGATGCATCATCATGCAACAAAACTTCCTTAGTATCCTCTTACTGTATATAAGCTATTAGTTGTGAGACCGATCAATCATTGATAGGGATCGGTACCTATTTTAGTATACCGTAAACAATCTTTCAAATACTCATCCTCACATAATCATGTGTCTAAAAAAGTTTCCTTGTATGGTCTCTACCCATCATGGCTTCCTCTCTTCAGAACATATATTTGATGTCAAGTGCAAAGACATTGGTCAATGATGAGATCATTGAGATGACCAATTGGAAAATGAACATACCAAACTTCGATGGTATGCTTCCTCCTGCCATTGGTACACCGCCGTTCGAATACGTGTCGGTGTGACGTGCCATTGGTACCCGCCGTTCGAATACGTGTCCGTGTGACGTGCGTTTGGTTCAGTTCGAGACACACCTAATTTGCGATATGATGTACGCATACGAAAGCCACGTAAATTAAACTGTGACCGAATAGTCCCCTACATGGCCGTATTTTTACCCGGAAATCCTGTGAGTGATGTCCAAAGAACAACATATCATTCCTTCAAATATTCTCTGTATGAAAACGAAACGTTGAACTGAAATGTTAGTGATCCTGAAACAGTGAGGCCTATAATTTTTATGGGATCTGTCTCTGTCTCTATAATATATGTTCATTGTTCAATGCCATGTAATGGTATAATAATTTAACGAGTTTTTACCAGTGAGCAGTCACCATGTTTCCTCTGACTTCTGTGAACTCCCATTGAACCTGTATCAGAAATCTGAAACAGGTACGTAGATTGGTAGAGGAAAATCAATGCCATCAGTCAAACCGTGACTTGACGTTATTGATGAACGCACCACAATTACCAGTTTACCTATACCGATCACACCAACGAGCCACTTATTACCGTACTATTTACCATCTGCGATAGCGATATATAATATACCATTCAAAAAAAGAAATGCAGACCTTACATAAATCCTCGTTTCTTTATGGGCGGATGGGCGAATAGCAGGAACCTTAAATCAGGTTTTTTTCCCCTCAAAATTCATCCTTCATAAAATAATCAAAATATGGGATTTTCAGGCTTTTCGGGCATTTCAGGTTTTTTTTGGCTGAACGTCATGGGTTTAAAGTTCGAACCCTGGTCCTGCTGATCTGATAGGTTGTAGGTTCAATTCCCTAACCAAGACTAACCATAGCGTTGCTTCACCCAGCTGGACATCGGTAGGCCTAGCCGATGAGTGTTCACATGGCCACATGGGGATCTGATTTGTGGAAGTAGCGGGTACTGTGTTGTAAGGGACATTCTGTTGCCGATCTGGCTGATTTCCCTGTAATATATAAGTACTTTTACCGCATTTGTGACGAAGCAATGCATACGGAGATAGTATAAAAATCTACAGTTTTTCCTTTTTATGTGTTTCCTTATTTGCCTAGTATATAATATGTATAGACGCGAGACTTGTCTACATAAGTATCGATCATGCTAACACTTTTCCTTATTTACCATAGCACCTACTCATTGATTTCAACTCTCACAATAACCTTGGTATTTAATAATTAAAGAGGCAATATTGCTGATAGGGTCCTTATCGAAGTTATCGTCGCAGCCTCTATCGATTAGCCTGACTCTTGCTTGTAAGTGGAGTATCGTGTTGACTTTGTGTATATATAAACATTATATACATTATACTGTTGTATATAACATAATATATCGAGCATATTTCTAGCATACTGTAATTATAAGCCACGTTCACTACAAATAAATTAGAGCTACAAAAGGAAAACAAAATTTGTGTGTACAATGTTACAGTATTCCACGGGAGATAAAAAATAAAATAAATGTGTGCAATAAACTGTGCAGTTATATACAGCACTTTCAGAATCTGTCGATGTTAACAAACAGGAATCTCGCAAATGCGGGTTTGCGAGCCCTGGATATATCCCACGAATGGTCGCAGCCTAGGCGCGAACCCGCAGCCGAAGTGCACGTCGATTTACAGGAACCGGCATGCTAACCACTACACCATGAGCCCACAGATGCATACCGATTACCGATCATAGATTTATAACTGTCCCAAAATCTGCATCTGATGTCCTACACATGTACTGTATGTCCCAGTCCAGTCCACTCGAACAAGTGTTTTTTGAAAATTTTATCTGGCACGAAAAGATCGCATCACAGCCAAGAAAGGAGGGTGATCACAGACCTCACCCGAAGAAGGGGATAATGTAACACTAACAATGTAACAATGGTCAGTCGCATGCAGTAGTGTTTGCACCAATTAAACACCTACCACGGCAGTCGAAGTGTAACAATAGTTGGTCACATATTTACTCGGTATTAACACGTTATGTGTGGACATGGCAGGAGGTACTCCCGGCGGCCCGCATAGCCAAATACCTCTGACTGCCCATGTAATGGTTTGTTTGTTCTTGGCCAATATCTGGCGTCAGAATGTCTCGTTTGGTTGCTCAATGCTCATGGTTTCATTTAGCCACTGGTCGCTGATAGCCATGGGTATTGGTGTTAATGAGGATCAGTTGTGTAAGAGGGAGAATGGATGAAGCTTGACCAATGAACAGAATGATACCACGTTGAGCAGGAAGAAATCAGAATTTGTGTCCCTCGATCTTCATATTAATGACGTGTCAACCATCAGATTACTGTGCATTAAACCACAATCTACAGTATATGCACATTGTATTACGTAGGAAATATTTTGACCATTCTCATATGGTGGTACTTAAGGTATCGGACAAGTTAATCACTGACCACTGGTTGATGCCCAATTAGTGGGAGCAATGAAGGCTAACGAGTATAGGTATAACTACCCGGTGTCTGGCAGTACGTAACTGGTCTGATTTACCTGTACACTGCACAGGTACGCAGAAGTCTTACTCCTGTATGTACACTGTGCAGTATTACAGGCGTCATGCATTCTCATCTGGCAGTACCAGTCCTGTATGTTTCATACGCAGATTCGCAGACGGATGACAGATGTCCAGCAGACACACTGGCATCAGTACACCTGTATATTGCTAACGATAATCTATGATATGTCATAATTAGCTGTTACCTGCGTTTCTGCATGTCAGGTGCACCTAGAGGTTGACAGATGTCCACTAGACGGCTAGCCTCTGTACGTCACTTGCATGTTACTAATGATGATCTATGGCACCTCATGAATTAGTACAGGTCCTCTGACATAATATGGATTGTGCCGTGACACATAGATTTTAGGCCTATATATGTGGCAACACCTCTTGCGCAGGTAGACGACTAGATGGTGACAGATGTGCAGTAGACAGACTGGCCTCAGTGCATCCAGCATCTCTTACCTGTTTATTACTAACGAAGATCTATGATACATCATCATCATCATGAATTGGTACAGGTCCTGTCGAGTATGGAATATGGATGTGCGCCTTTTTGTGTGGCAACACCTTCTGAGCAGAGTGACAAATGTGCAGTAGACAGACTACCGTCGGCACATTCAGTATACCTCACCTGCATATTGCTAATTTGCTAACGAAAATCTGTGATACGTCATGAATTGGTACAGGTGCAGTAACATAGTTATGGATGTGAATTCTGACATTGCTGCTCTAGTCTACCATAGTCTTGGACTGCACAGGTACGCAGACTCGCAGAGGTGCGACTCTTCTATGTACATAGTATATCGGAATATCTCGTTGTACCTGCATCGGCTGCATGTGCATATGGATGTGCGGCATTACTGCTGCAAAGTTTGACAGATGTGCAGTAGACAGAGTGACCTTTCTGCAAGTCGTACGCGCCGCGCGCGTATCACTGAAAATAATCTGTTTGATACATCATATTTGCCTGGTTTATAGATTGTCAATAATTATTCT
>WNLI01003807.1:0-12169 GCA_025802215.1 Wirenia argentea
AATTAATTACTATATTATCACATAATTACACATAATCAATCTCCATGAATAACGCGAGATAATACGCATGAGAAAGTAGCACCAGAAAGTCGCATTAACTCGCTCTTCAGGTGCGACATGAATAGCGACGCATCCCATTAGCCATGCATGTACTTTCTGAGGACGCAAGCGAGAGAGATATATGCTAACATGGCCGCTCGGGATTCTTATAAATGGATGCCCACGGATCAATGGTAAATAGTGCCGATTGTGGAGATCCGTATTAGCAGAATTTATTAGGGTTGAGCGTGGAATACCCCAGTGTGAGCGCCACGTATGTACAGACGATGACATAAATATATAATTGCATGTAGAGCAGAGATAGCCTAACCATAAAATAATCAGTGATTCCGTTATAATTTGAGGACAACCTAATCAGTTTTCATCATGGTTCTGGAGCTGGAATCACAGGTAAGCACATATTTTAAGAAGTACAGTACTGTGCAGATTTATTAGAACACTTTGAAATTCAGGTTTTGTTCGATATCGAATGAAATATAAGGTGCATGGATATCAAACTTCACATATAGATTAGGAATGATGATGCGGGATGTATGGAGATGCCAAGACATTGGAGGTCAAAGGTCAAGGTCACAAGGTCAATAAACTTAAAATTTGTCATATTTTCAAATTTTGTTAAATATTTTACGGAAAATGGGTTGAATTATTACCATTATCACATGTATGATAGCTACTCATGTAAGTATGATACCGAATATATTTGAGGTTCAAAGGTCACACTATCTCAGAAAATTGACTGAGATCATCTTCTATATTCCATTTCATATACAATGTACATTTCAGCATGAATGTCATAACAGCCTTGACCTTCCATTGTCATACATGTATTGTATCTCCCAATACTCCCTGCACAAAGCACTATCATGTTTGATACTTGCACAAACTATATATATTAATGTCAAGGTCATGTGCATAATGTCAAGGTCATATTAACATTTTCCAACAGTATTGTGACATGTGGCATTTTTTTGGCATTTTATCCTTACAAAATCTTTATTTACTGAATAATGAACTAATTTTTATACTATATGGTTCATATTTACTACTAATTCTGAAATATTTTTTCCTTGAAATTATTCAATTTTCAGATATCAACTTGATGACCTTGACCTTTGACCCACATCCTTTAAATAATAATGTCACACGTTTCCCTTTCATATGTCTAATGTATCTGTGAAATATTACATCGATACAATGTACGGTTACGTTTTGACATAGCAAAATGTAGTGTTCTAATAAATCTGCACAGTACTGTATATGCGTGATGTGTGAAACTGTCGTTGTGTTGCATCCCACTGCGCTCTGCCCCGCTGCGCTCTGCCCGAAATGCTCTGCCTACGGCACTCAGTGCTCTGCCCGCTGTGATCTGCCCGCTGCGCTCTGCCCTATGCGCCCTGCCCGATGCATTCTGAGATCTGCCCCGCTGCACTCAGCTGCCTGCCCCGCTGCGCTCTGCCCTCTATGCTCTGCCTACTACACTCTGCCCGCTATGCTCTGCCTACTACACTCTGCCCGCTATGCTCTGCCCCGCTGCGCTCTGTACCACCATACTCTGACCACTGCGCTCTGTACCACTATGCTTTGCCGGCTGTGCTATGGCCCGCTGCGCCGCTGCGCTCTGCTCTGCTGCACAGATGTTGCGATGTGTACAACCCTCAGGTTATACACCTTGTTTTAATAATTCATTATGTGATAGGTAGAGCAATATCCTCCTCCCCACTATACTACAGACATGGTCAGGCTAAGTGCTCATCAAAGTAAAATTATTTCCTTTACTTGTATAGGTATTGTGCAGAATTAATTTCACATTTGTCGCTATTTCCCTTTAAGACAAAAATGTAGAGTAGGCTATACACTGTTGATACAATGTTGATATGATAAAAGTAAGGTTAATGGCTTTCTAGACTAGTAAACATTAATTTATATTGTACAAAAATTACTTATTCCTAAAAAGATATGTTATAGAGATATTATAATATCTCTATATTATTATTTATAATAACTTTACAGAAAAAATCTTATTACCTAAAGATCTGAAATTATGAATTTACATAATATGAAATGGCATAACTGTGTACTTTCTAAATAGGTACAGATTTACTTTGACAGATACAAAATATAGTAATTTCTAAAACAAATATAATATACAATTGACAAAATTATAGGAAAATGACAGGAAAATCATAGGATAATTATAGGAAAATAATAGGATAATTATAAGATAAATACAGTATAGGGAAATTTTGGAAAATTTTAAGGAAACCAATCGCAAAAAATTACAATAATTATTGATCAATCAACTCAATTCGTGGTGCTATTAAACACTAGGATAACACAAAGTTCCAGCTTTTTTGCTCCATTGGTCAGGAAAAATAGGCTCTAGAACTTGTTTCATAGTTTAATATAGTAGGGGCAGTAACTCTGTTGAGTGCTCGCCTAGTCATTCCAGCATGAAATCATATTGTAACAATAACACTTGGTCTTTTTACAGTGCTTCTGGAATTTTCTTTGAAAAAACCCCTTGGTTGCCTTCATTAGCTCAGTGGACAGGGCGGGGATAGCTCAGTTGGTAGAGCGTAGGATTTGTAATCCAAAGATTGCGGGTTCGACCCCCGGCCGGTGGCCCGGCGCATTATCAATTGGGTTTTTCTTGGTGTTTCTTGGCTGAGAACACGTTCCCTAGCCTCAGTTTACCAAACCTGTAAAATTGGTACTAATCGTACATATTCCTTAGCTGGAGTAGGTATTGGTTGGGGAGTAAAGCCATGCATATAATTATCATAATTATACATTGTAAGGGATCATAGTACGTTGATGCCGTAACACCACTACCCTCGCATGGCCACAATGTAAGACCGACATTTGCTAGATCGAGAGATCTGAAAATGCGGCATATAAATGTCAGACTTTACTTTTTAAATAGAGTATAATAATAGCAGGACATTTTATTGCTGATCGCACATAGTGCGAGGGTCTCCACATTGCTGTACTGGTGCGGTGTCTCCTGTGTAGCCATAGTGAGGTCAACTCAGCACTCGGACTCGGAGACTCAAGCTGGCCGTAAGTGGATGGTCGGTAAACAAGAGCACCCAGAGAAAAACACAGGCAGGATATTTTCCATCTTTCATAACACGAAGACAGCACGACGAGAAGAAACTAGCAGAATTCAATCCTACGAAAGTTACCCAGTTACTCAATTTAGCCACTGAACTAGTGAAGGCAAGCAGGGGTGAGTTCCTTACCGCATAGAATTACAGTAACACAGGAAAAATGTCATACCAAGTTTTGCCATGCCCCAGGCTTGAACCCAGAACCCCCGAGATCTCTACCATGGCACTATTGCTCACTAGAGTATAGAGTATGGAATAAGAATTCTGCTGGGTTCCTCCCACTGTCTTTAGGTCATGAAAGATAGAGCAAATCCTACCCACATCCCCGGGAGGTTTTCTTCGGGTACCCCGTTTTCTCCACCAACCACTATGTCCTATTTGTGTCTGTCTGCGTGCCTTAGCTTACCTCATTATTAGGTCTGTCCATGGGATGCTGCACCATCATGCATATGCACCGCAGTGCTGCAACTGTCAGTGAGTGTTCTACTGTTAAAAATTAAGTTCCGGAAACCAGATACCTTTATTATGAAAGAAGTTGGAACGTTTTATTACCTATGTTTAATAGTATCAGCAAATGAGTTGATGAATCAATGTCATTTTGGGGGATTGGTTTCCATATTTTTATTTCAGCCAGTCGTGTAAACTTGTGCACGATGTTAACCTATGGGCGACATATCGTGAGACTTCGCTACCTCTGGTTCGGATTACTAGTCTTCACGCTAATGGTAACGTATGAATTAATAAAACGTGATAAAAGTGTCAGAAGAGCTGACGACCTGGATCGTGTTACAAGATTGGAAGTATCCGTGCAGAAAATTCGAGAAAACGTTTTGTGGACGATGGATAAGCTACAATCTATGGATAAGTCCGATATACAAGGATCTTCATACCCAGTCATTAACGGGATATTAAATCCGGAAAAGTTTCGTTATAATATTGATACACCACATGGACTGTGTAAGGATAACAAATTTGCGATGTTCGTGTACGTGCATTCAGCCGTCGTGAACTTTGAACGGAGGAAAGTTTTGCGTGAAACGTGGGGAAAACGAGACGCTCTGCAAAAACTGAACGTCGGGTTAGTGTTCATAACAGGGATTGTGGTGAATAATAGTAAAGCTATGGAAAAACTGAACGACGAAATTCAGAAATATCGTGATATCGTGCAAAATGATTACGTTGACACGTACGGTAATATAACGCTGAAATCTACGTCCGCGATTAACTGGGTGGCGTTGAATTGTGCGCCGTATGTTCCAATAATCCTAAAGACAGACGATGATATGTTCGTAAATATCTCACGATTACTGGCGTATGTTAATAACAATTTAACGATGTTAACGCAGAAATACGGTGGTAGTTTTATGTTGTGTAATGTGTGGGAGAATGATGAGGTCGATCGTGATGTGAACAGTCGATGGTACGTGTCGTGGGAGACGTACGCCGTGAAGGTTTACCCGTCGTTCTGTCCAGGAGCGGCGTGGGTCATGACAGGAAAAGCTGTCGTAAATCTACGAGAGACATTATTCGGAGCACGATTGTTCCCAATGGATGATGTTTTTGTGACTGCGTTTCTTGCCCCAAAAGCCGGTGTGAAACTCGTACCGTTCAACGACCGTTACCTCGATCCACATAAAGATAGACCAATCACTGAGCAGCTTTTACACTCGGGTTTTATCTTTGCTCACGTGACTCTGGCGAATATGGAGAGACTGTGGCACTACACTTTAGGTATATAATAGGTCATTAATTTAGGTAATATTTTAACTTTTCTGGGGATTCTGCATTTCATTATGCTTATCAGGAAATCATAATAAATTATTGTATAATACCAAAATATTTTTTTATGTTCAATATTTTCAGGTCAACAATAGTTCTGCTATGACGGTACGTTTTCAAAAATATTACGGCGATGACGCTGTTTTTCTGCTCGTTTTTATATATTATTGTTAATGGTAAAATTTACATGTTCTGTGATAGCTATTAAATTTTTACGTAAGTATAGTTTACAGGTTTAACAAAAAAAAGTTTCAAAATGTATGTTTTATAAAAAATTAGGGGGCATCATCTTATAAAGCTAGTCGGTTTTCAGATGCCTCCTTTTAGCAAATTAATCTATTTACTCTCATTTTTATATACAAACTGTTTTTTAACTCTTTGACTGCCAGGATAATTAATTGCATGTTCTCATACGTCTTTGGCAATCAAGGAGTTAAAGACTTTTACGTAGAGTGCATGCTGAGTTTTAGATTATTGATTTTCTCACTTTATATACAAAATTGTTATTTTTGCTAAATAAAATTTAAAACAAAACAAAACAAATATACTGTATCGTACCGTGTCTGAAATAAACTTATAAATAAATAAATAAAATATAATTTATCTGGGTTCTAGATGCTTATGATGCTTATCAGGAAGTCACAATAAAGAATTTTATAATAAATAAACAAAATTATATTAAATATTTGACTCGATTGGCAAGATTGCTTTTCTGTCGTTTTTTTTCTGACCAGCCTATCGTATGTTATGGCACCTTTCTGATATCACTATTACGTCATTTTATCTATTCCCACTCACAAATGGTCTAATGGCATGTCACCATGACATCACTGACTAATCACAGCGTCACCAAATGTGTCACCAAATGTGTCACCAAATGTGTCGCCAAATGTGTCGCCAAATGTTTCATCAAACGCGGCACAAATACGCCAGCAAACGCCTCACCAAAGGTGCTACCAAACTGCGTTTATTGCCCCAAAAGCCAGTGTGAAATTCGTACAATTCAATGACACCATGATGAACACAATGATTGGCCAATCACTGACTGTAAATATAATTGTTTGTTGTGATAATCCTACCCGATGAAATTATTTAATATATATCGTCATTAACGTCCCTTAATAAGTTATCCCTGTTATCCCTCCCCCACCACCCACCCACCTGGTAATCACCTCCCAAGCATGGGTTGGACTCAAGAGTTCGCACAGGATTTGGGAAAACTCAGGCATTCCTAAACAAAATCGGGGCCTAAAGTACTGACAAATGTGATTGCGGCGCGCGACAGACGATAGACCACCTTATCAACTTCTGTCCAACTCTAAAGTCTCCCAACGGCACCCAGGGACTAATCGCACTAGATGATGCCACAGTTCGCTGGCTGCACAATGTCGACCTCCCCGTATAACGGTACAACGGCAATTCGCAAAAACCTACATGGATCTCATACGACCGACGACGAGATTCCTGTATCATAGGTTCCATAGGGGTGCCCTTCCTGTCACCCAACCACATGGGAAATCAACCTAGAAAGCCATAGTGGGACACATGGTCACTCGACCTCAACAACACTTGGTTTAAGAATTAAAATGAATGACCAAATGAAATTATTTAATAACATAAGTTAACCAACGCACCTCAAGCCTTTTTTGTTGAGGATCCAGGTCACGGGAAGCACAAAGGGTACATACATGATCATGTATACCATAGATAGCCAGTCGACCGCGTTTTCTTTACCGTACATTGACACAGGAAGGCTTGCATTATAAAACCTGGAAGACAAAAATGATTTTCCTATTGCCTAAGTACATAATCATGTATACCATGGACAGCCAGTCGACCGCGTTCTCTTTACCGTACATTGACACGGGGTCGGGTAGACTCGCATTGTAAAACCTGAAAGACAAAAATACCTACAGTGTGTACATAATATGTGATCATACCATTGACAGTCAGTCAACAGCGTTTTCTTTACCATACAATGACACTGGGAGGTTAGCGTTGTAAAACCTGGAAGAGTGAAAATGACTTGACTAAGTACATACAGTTAGAGTTGGGGCCGGAACGGACCTAATCCTGGTCCGGCGCCGGACCCTGGATTCCGGTCCTGTTCTGTTACGTGCCAGATCTTGTATTGTTCCGGATGTGATCATGTACACCATGGATAGCCAGTCGACCGCGTTCTCTTTGCTGTACATTGACACGAGGTAGACTCGCATTGTAAAACCTGGAGGGGTAAAACACAATTACATGGTAAAATGGTATAATCATGTATCTATTGAACGTTATTACGGCCGAAAGAAGCGTGACACGTTTTGATAAAATTGGCATAGGAAGGCAGAATGCGCCCTCAAGAGCCGCTGGATACCATGGATAGCCAGTCGACTGCGTTTTCTTTACCGTACATTGACACGGGCAGACTCGCATTGTAACACCTGGAAGACAAAATAACTACAGTAAGTACATATACTCCTCAAACTTAATTGAGGATATATTATAAAGCAATATATAGAAAAACGATCCTTAATTAAGTCTGAGTAGAATATGTGATCATGTATACAATATATTAAGAGTGAAATGCCTTGTCCAAGAAGAGATACCAAATAAACATGTACATACCATAGACAGCAATTTGGCAGAATTCACTAACGTTTCTTTACCATACATAGACACGGGAAGGTTTGCATTGTAAAACCTAGACGAGTAAAATATGTTGCCTAATTAAATACATGGTCATATACACCAAGGCAGCCAAATGACAGTTCTTTTTTACCATACATCATGGCAGGCAGGCTTGTATTGTAACACTTAAACCTGGAAGGAATGTGACAGACATGAAAAGAGCTTATTTATATGACAACCTGCAAAATATGATGTCTCCAGTCTCCACAGTTAAATCGATATTTATTATTTATAATGGTTCATGGTACTTGATGGTAGAACACATAATTACATAGAGTAGGTAAAGTCCAGAGCGCAAAATTCACACCGGCAAAAGACACAAATAATGCCGTCATGCCTACTTGCAGGCTTGACCTACAGCATATTAACTCTACTAAATACCATTAAAAAAAATTGCTGGTGTGCCTTCAAATCAATTTTTCACCCTGAAAGTGGATGAAATATAACCGGTTCAACCTTTGGCTGAGCTCGTATATTGAGCCAATTATATGTATAAATCCATATACCTACATAAATAATATGAAATACTCGGCTGGCCACTCTACTTTCCGAAGGTTTAGTTATAGATCGAGTTTCTTGTTTTACGATTTTTATGCTAGAAAGCACTCTATGCAACTACAGTGTAGAATATAATAGAGTAAGAATGATGTGAATTAATGTAATATCCCTATTTTGTGAATACTGTAGTTGTTGTAGTCATTACATTTACTTATGAACACTGTCAAATGTACATTATTAAGAGTTGGTGAATTATAATAGATATACTGTACGTGTACAAGGTATACACAAATAATTAATGAACATGAAGAATGGATACATTTTTGGAAGTTTGGTGCTTGTTTTTGTCGGAGGTCTGTTTCTAACATCAGGTCAGTACACATTTTCATACGTAAATCCTAATTATCCAATTAAAATAAATTATATTGAATTTATTCTATATTGGATTTGAACATCTCTACTCAGTCTACTGCATACAATTTCATCTCATGAGTTCTTAATCACTGTAACCGAAAATTGGCAAGACAACATGGTCAATGTATACCGTTTAATTCCTAAAAGAGCGAGTGTCAGACGACACATAAATAGAGGACAAATATGCACATGACTGTTGTCTGTCGACAGTAAAAAATTTATGAACACATCTATGTTTTTAAATAATTATGGTACCATAATATTGTTGTATTTTTAAAGTGATAAAAATCAATTCTTAATTATAACATCCCAAATTTCAGTGTTCATTCGATACCGAAACCCCAGCATCAACATCAATTACGACATCAAATCAAATCAGAAAGAGGGTATAGAAGACATCAATGTCGAGGAATTACGACGCCACACAACATCCACAGTGTCACAAAATAGACACATGACAGAGAATAGATCCTCGGTCTCATCACCCTCAACACATTCCTCTGTGCCATATACACCAGATATCTCAACGGTCACACATTCCTCATCTAAACATGAGCAGGTAAGAAATAAATTATTGCAGCGTTCAATTACAATTACATGAAAAGGGATCGCAGACTTTGAACACTTGCCTGGTCCGATATGATCCACCTACTCTGCAGCCTCTGACATCTACTGTATGATATACTCAGACGTTGTCGATGCATGGTTAGTATAGGGTTTTTAGTCTGTGACTTTTTCTTTCACCAAGCCAATATTATGCGCTGGTTTCGCCTTTCAACAGATTTTTATACCCTCTAAGGGGCATAATCAGTTGGTGGCACAAAGTGAATGTTGCTGTTGTCATTGTGATCAGTGACTGATCACTTCACTCATGTGTGATGGCAACCGCCTACAACCTCTTAACCTCTGTTCCTCTCGAGAATAATTTGCTGGTATGGTAAAGCGGTCCGCTCAGCAGTCATAACTTAGAAATGCCCCCATGATTCACAGCTCTAGATTCCAATTTATTCAAGTCCAATGTAAGGCTCTTTAGAGTTCAATGTACAGGAAGAACTGTGGAGCCTGCATACACTTCCCTTCTAATCCCATATCATATTAAAGACAATATATCAATTAGGCTTTAAATATCACAATTTCTTAGTAGAAATGTGAGGCTTTTGAATCAATATAATCCCATATCACAAATCATTTACATTATAAGAAAACACTAGTTATGCCTAGAGTTATCTCATGTCCATCATTACTATAATACGGACCCCTACTCTTACTCAAGTTACTGTATTGACCTCATCTATTTTGCAGAAATAGTCTTACTATGACAGCTGTCTAATTGTTCAAATCAATATATTCTGTATCCTAGACTCGCAGTCTACATTCAAACTACAGTAGATGTCCATAATGTACAAATTGATTCTGGAATGTAAGAGACTATGTTTCCAATTTACCAATTTACCTATGTACAGATATCCAATTTCATGTAGTTCTAGTGAATAACTAATACATTGCATTGATTATATTACTGGAATCACTATTACAGTAGAGAGAGACCACTGAACAACTGTGACTCACAGTAAGTGACTCTCATGTGAGATGTTATGGACACTTTGATACAGTTTTATACCAACCATCGAAAATGTCCTGACTGAGGTGGTATGTTTGTTTGTTTTTGAGGCATGTACATAGATTAGCTAATTTACGTCCCGGCAAGCCGCTTCGGACCACAAGTGGTCAAAGTTCACGGATTACGACCCTAAAAATGGGATGGCCAGATACTCAGGGAGCACGATCCATTTGAAGCCCAAAAAGGGATCCAGACCATACATGGACCGTTCATAGAAAAAAAGAGAAGCATTACTCAGCCTTACAAGCCGACAATACTCCTCTAACTCCTCTGACTGGTCTACCCAGACTCCTATATATGAGTTGGTTTGGAAAGCTCAACCGGTACCCATGACAGTGGGCCATGTGTTACAGTTTCTGAGTATGAGCCTCCACACTTTCTATGCATGAACCTCTCTAGTTTATATAATTTATCCCTTATCTTTCCAGATAGTAACAACCGTTGATCGGGTACGGGACATGAGAGAACAATGCATCATAGCCAAGGTCAAAGCACCAAAACTCAAAAAACCATTCACAACCAACCACAAGATAGACCTATTTCGAAACAAAATATTCTTCTGCAAAGTCCCCAAAACTGGAACTCAGTTCTTCAGAAAGATCACGAAAGGTCACTATAGAAAAGCGATCACGTTTGAACAATACTCGGAAGCACGAGAAAAATATGACACATACACGAAAATACTTTTTGTTCGCGAACCGTTTTCACGTCTACTTTCAGCTTACATTTCTAAGTTGTTCACCGTTTATCAGGGTTGGTTTGGTATGGGACGGAGAGCTATATCCAAGTTTCGGGAAGGAGGACAATCTGGACATGGACTATCATGTGGTCACGATGTAACGTTTCGGGAGTACGTTAAGTTTGTGATTAATGCTCTGGAGAAGAAGGGAAAAGTGGACAGGCATTTTATGCCAAACTCTGCGCAGTGTCACCCATGCGAAATAAAATATGATTTCATCGGGAAACTAGAAACAGCAGATAAAGACGTACAGAAATTTATTACTCTAACAAACATACCAACAACCGTAACACCAAAACAGTTTTATAAGAATTACATTGAAGATAACATTAACGGTACTCTTAGTAGGGCATACGAAGGTAATAAATGTACGAGTGTAGCGCAGGCGTTAGAACGGGCTTGGGTCGCATATCAAATGAAGGGTATGATTTCACATAAGGTGAACTTTCCCTACGATGACGTTGCCATAAACAATTCCGACAGTTTATACAAAATAATAGCGCAGATACGCACAAATACACCTGTGACAACGGAAGAAAAACATCTGGTTAAAAAGATAGTATTACGAAAAGCGTTATCAACGGTGGATAAAGCAGATATCGAAAAGTTTCGCAAGTTGTATTTCTATGATTTTTTCCTCTATGGCTATGATATGTATCCCGACTTTTTGACCGACAAAATTCCTCTCACACTTGATGGGTGGGAACCATTCAAGTTAAACCTTTGAGATAGTTTTGTTACTTTTGTAGAATTAGTTTGATTTAGTAAAATTATGCCAGGCCTTCGTCGGACAGCAACCAGTTTTCATGAAAAGAACCTGATATTACTGTTGTAGAGTCTTTGGCATTCACTTGAGAAGTATTAGATGTGTGATCGCCATATATTGAACACCACTGTTAGCCGAATAGAATATTTTGAATTTTGTCAAATCAATATAATATGCAACTGATATTTATTGAGAATGGAGGAGGTAAAACAAAGAGAGTATCTCGTAAAAATCCTGTTTGGTCATACAAGTTGTCCTTCCTGTTCTGTTGTCACAATAGACTGCAGGCAGACAGGCGAACGGAAATAGATGCACTTACGGTGCACTTTTATGGATACATATTTCCAACCTATATGTATTTCTATCTTTCTATCTAGTATCTTTCTAGTATACTGTATCCTACTTAAAGGGGCACTACATGCAAATAGTATCTTTTGAGGGATGATAGGGATGGTATTGAATGTCAAATTAAGCCTACATACTAAGACAGTATCTTAACCCTA
>WNLI01003918.1:0-12166 GCA_025802215.1 Wirenia argentea
GTTCTACATCAGAGTATGTACTAAGTATAATTATACCTACAGTATTTTATGATATGTAAATGCAGTAGTTTGACACTCACATGAGCTTAGCGAAAGTACACAACGCGACGCCATCATCATAGATCTCTTGGAAGGGTATAACCGGCCTCTCGAGCTTACTCCGCTGTAATTATATAATAGTGGCATACATGGACACAGGACACTGTACACTACTAAAGTGTAAAAAACTTGACATCAGTTGTATATTAAAAAAAAATCTAAAAAAATTCCACCATAGAGTTGCCAAAATCACTGTTCGATATACCGGATATAGGTACATAAGCCCATAAGTCGGAATTTATATAAAAAACCGTGAGGTGAAATTTTAGATGAAAATATGGCATGAGCTGTACATTGGGAATTGCAAGTTGGCATGCTCACAATTATGGTCCATGCAGAACACTTATGTAGACTATGAGGCCTTTCTGTGTCAGTTGCGTGAGCCGTGAGATAATCAAATTAGTAGTGTCATTCGCATAAAATCAGGATGCACGCAGCGTCCCACAAGTTGTCTGTTCTTGGAAGTGAGATTTATCTCAGAAATAATATACCCTATCGGCTATCTGAATCTGAATGTCCATGGCTCTTCGTATCGCTATACAGTATACACGCAGCGATGAAACTCCACATTTTATGTGTGAATTGCGACTGACAAGACACTATAATTATGATACTAAAAAAATATGTGGGCTATCGTACGTACATCATACAACTGACCTGTATAACTGTTTCAACATCCACATTGTATATGTGCTCAAAAAAGCTGGCGTATATTGTCCTCCACCTTAATACCTGCGAAAAAACAATCATTATCACTACAGTATAGGATGTTATGCCTTAGTGGAATGTGCCTTAGTGGAATGTACAGTACCGTGATTTGGGGTAACTTGGGACAGCTAGTCTAACTTGGGACAGTGGTGCATTGTCATACTAGGTGTTCATTTTTAAGCAGAATGAAATTATAGATATTCCATTTTGCCTAATATATATGTAGATATGGTGTGGGCTACGAAAAAGTGTTGTTTGGAAAAATAAAAGTTAACATAGATAAAAAGGGGACATAATTTGTGAAGTATCAATTTTTAGATTTTTCAACATGAGTGAAAAAGGTCCGTTGGGCTGGTATTAAATAATTAATATATATGATTAAGTTTCTAGTAGAAAATATAGTAGTTGTACAGGCATCGATATACTACCACTTTAATAAAAGTTCCATTTCTTACTTATTGAGAATCATGTATTTTGTAAAAGTGTGCATTTTCCTGGGGTAACTTGGGACAGTCCAAAAAAAAATTAAAAATGATGTATTCCTATATAAAATGTGTATTTTTGATGATGTCATCATGCATTGTGTATGTACACACAACAACGGGCAAAAAAAAAATTTCATAAATAGATCTAGAGATATACAAGATTAGAGTTATATTTAGGTAATTTATCATAATAACTCTCATGATACCTGCTCGTTTTTGATAATAATTTTACAATAATAATTAATTTTATCGATTCGCTAAAAGAAACATTAGTGCCTAAGTATCGAAATGCCTAGTCATGCTAGCAAACATTGTCATACAAGAAAATATAGAGATTTCTCACAGTATGAACTCCACCAAGCTATGGCAGATGTAGCATCAGGAAAACTGACGTTTGGCAAGGCTGGTAAGAAAATTTAATATGAAATCCCAAAGTCAACCATCCAACGCAAATTTACAGCACATAGCCTAACATGGACCATATAGGACGACCTACCAGTTTTTCCAGACATCGAAATCATCATGGTTTCTAATATCACCATCGTTTCCGGTTGGGGATTGCCCTCTAGCCTCCTCGACGTCTGTATAATGGCTAAAAGCCTTCTGGACAGCAAAGGCATGAACGAGGCGCGATTTCGTAATAACTTACCCGCAGTAGAGTGGGGTATAGCTTCCTGAAGCGCCACAAAGATGTCTTTCCAAAAATTAACTGAATAATCTTTCTTAATTTGACTTTCTGCTCACTGTCCCAAGATACCCCATATTGGGGTAACTTGGGACACGAGTATATTCTGAGTGATTCACCAAAATACATTCACAATAATAAAATTTTTCATATGTGTACATAGAGGAGTTACCAATGTATTATTTTACCAAAATAAATTTTATATATTGGAAATTAGTTTTATATGAATTGTAATAATGTACAAAAACTGTCCCAAGTTACCCCAAGTCACGGTACAGGATAATAGGATCGTCCGGTGGCTCAACCAGTGGCCGTGTGTATACCGCCTGGGAAGCTATCCGAGTATTTCTGAAGTTCTAGGCGTGCCACAGTTGTGCTCTATGGTCGTAGATGTAGACCTAGTGTGCTCTCAACGATGTGTCGTAATAGAATTAGTGTGTATTAGCTAGTTTTAGAACAATACGTGATAATGTGAGGTATTATTGGCGTAGTGATACACAAAGTTGTAGAAAGTGATTAGTGTAGGCCATTGTTGTGCTGTTGTTGGCCGGACCTACTTTGCCCGCGCGCCTCACGTGACTCTCCACAACAATGAATTCGCTAACAGGATTATACTGTTCGACCGCCGTGGATATTGACCTCTACCGACTTTCGTAAATTAAACCAACGACAAGTTACACGAAAGTATTGATTGATTGAGTGATTGATTGATCGACCACCGCTCCCCAGTGTGGATTAATTACCGACACAAAATCGCACAAGGACAGCGAACTTTCGCACGCGTGCTGGAAACCGTGGACAACGACGAGTAATTGGTGAGTGGCAGTTTAGGCAATCACTAGATCGTACTGTTAGCCAGCCAACCAGACATCGTGCTCTGAGAGTCATATAAATTTGACTAATTGTCTGTTGTGGAATCATAACTGTAAACGCACACTGACCGAATCTGTAAGTTCCGCATGAGCAACTTTTCGTAACTGCCCATTCACTACACACTGTCTGGCCATACCGCGCTATATATATTACTGAACACCGTGGGTAACAGTAACGACCAAGTATTGTTCCGTTGTACACAGTGAGTGGTGTCACGTGCAACTACGTCTAATCCGACATATACATTGTTACCGTCCCAGTATACCCGAGGCATACCTATGCTGTACTGATATCTTCGTTCCGCATGACCGATTGCCTGATAGTCGCGTGTGTTGACTCTTAATTATAACAGATCCGCTAACAAGGCAATCAAGTCTATATGAAGGTGATGCGTAAATTTATGTTTCCGCACGAGAGTTTCTCCTGAGTAATTAGAGTACAATCCTAACCTATAATTGGGTAATCGACAACAGCGGCCCATTTCGTAACGACGTATAATGGGTATACCACGTACACCGCAGAAAATACAACCGAAATCAAAAGAACGACGATCGAGCGATGACGACGACGTTGACTCAGCCCCCAAAGCCGTATGTGTATCTGACTCGCCACCTCCACCGAACAACACGTCAGACGACAAAGTGACGAGTGATCAGGGCGAAGCTGGAGCTGACAACGCGCCTGCCGACACACGACCGGACACGCGACAAGACACGCTCCCACCGTCAGTCAACACGACAGATAACACAACAATAGATACACATAGGCCAAAAGTAAAACCAAAATATAAGGGTGGTTCAAAAAACACACATGCGAATAAATTACACGTAAAGGCAGATGTACATCATGCTCAGAATAGTCAACCGAAAAATGTTGAAAACAAAAAATCTAAACGAGCAAGTGGGGCGATAGAAAAACAAAACAGAAGCACTAGTTTGCAACCGGAAACGAGCAGGTATAGTGGGGTCATAGTCAATAATGACACAAACATAAATACCACAATAAACACCAGCACCCACGACGACGTCACACGTAGAGTCCCAACACGCAAAATCGACGATAGAAATGACGACGACTTCAGCCTCGCGGAATGCATGTCGATCTGGGGCGGAGATGAATGGCAGGAGGTGGATGAGGATCACCTGATTGCAGCCAGCCTAGACAGAGAACTGAACGGTGCACACGGTGATGGCGACGCCAATCTCGTGGAATACGTCGTCGTGAAGAAGGATATACTCAATGAAATGAACGGCAATATCCCAACACGACTCCTCACACTCCCTGAGGATCTCGACACACTGGCAGTTACGGTGGCCCAACAAATCTCCGATCAAGATACCAAGCTTGAAGACGTGTCCGATACAGTCGAGCGCGTTGTTACTTCTACAGATGAGACTATAAATGAATTGAGGAGGGAGAATGCCGAGATGCGTGAACGGATGTCTAAACTCGAACAAGCGATCGAGACACAGCGCTCCACGGAAAATGAAGACTCGTATGATGAACGCCTCACGAGGAAGTACGACTACGACACGGATGAAGTGGCCCAATATACACGACGCGAGTCCATACGCATATTTCGGCTGCCATACGAGAGAAGCGAGACCCGTGCAAGTCTACACACCAAGCTGATTCGTCTGTTCCGATGTATGGGTGTACGAATAGATTCGCAGGATATATCCGCGTGGCATCGTGCTGGACCGCAGAATATCAACCCCCGACAAGTCCTAGTGCGTTTTGGCAATAGGAAGTGTGTTGTGGCCATCTTGGCTGCGAAACACACGCTCTGGAACGGCAAATCGGACTACTTCCGCGAGGTATTCATGGGTGAAGACCTGACTCCGGCAAGATCGTTACTCATGCGCATGTGTAAGGATTCTGACCGCGTTACGAGTTGCAAGGCAGTGAACGGTAAACTGATCTGTAATCTGAAGAACGGCAAATCAACGGCCGTGCACGGACCCGCAGATCTACACAGAGTAGGTGTACACTACGCGCCATTCTTCGACCGTCTTAAGCAGCTGCAACGACGCTCACACTCTCACGAACGGCAATGGGAATCAGCGAATGTCGAAATGGATGAAGACGAGCGATATACACAAGACAACGCAGCGATGACGTCAGATCCGCCACACAACAACCGACCAGAACCGCCTGAAGCCGCGACGCGTGTCCAAAAGAAACCAATAATTCGTGACCATCGTCAACGACAGCGCAGTAACTCCGGCGAACGAATACCACACCGCAACCAACCCAATCACGACATGTCGCGATCAAACCAGCGTTCGATTTATCAATCAGGTGACCGATCAGAACAATCGCAATACGTCCGTCAGTCGCGTTATCAAGGCTCAAACCAATCGCGTAATAAACCTAGTGACAACATGTCTGACCAGTACCAATCCGGACAATCGCATCAGTCGACTGAACAGAACGCCATCCAACATGACGAGTCTCAGAACACACTCGCGAACCAACCCCGGGACTATACGTTCAGTGAGGCCTTGAAGAAATCGCGTGGACAGACGCTGATCCAATCGGACGACCAGATGCCGTACCAGTCACGTGACCAACCCCCGGCACATGTCCAAGGTCAGTCCAAGCCCCCGGGCCAGTCTCGCAATCAACCTCGGAAGCAGAACCGAGACGCGTCCCACGAACAGTTGCCGAACGTGTCCCATTGCCAGTCCCCGTACGAGTACTGCGACCAGCTCCCCGACCAGACGCGAAACAACCTCTCGAACGAAAGAGTGTCGTACCAGTACAGTGAGCAGCCCCTGAATCAGTTCCGAGGGCCACCCCCGCACCAGTCCAGCGACCAGCCCCCGAATCGTTCGCAGACGCTGCCCCAGGACCGGTCCGTGGTCCAGTCCCGAGACCAGTCTCAGAACCCGTCCCGAGACCAGTCACAATACCATTCCCGAGACCAGTCACAATACCAGTCCCGAGACCAGTCCCAGAACCAGTCCCGAGACCAGTCCCAGAACCAGTCCCGAGACCAGCTCCAGAACCAGTCTCGAGACCAGCCCCAGAACCAGTCCCGAGACCAGCCCCAGAACCAGTCCCGAGACCAGCCCCAGAACCAGTCCCGCGACCAGCTCCAGAACCAGTCCCGAGACCAGCTCCAGAACCAGTCCCGAGACCAGTCCCAGTATCAGTCACGAGGCCAGTCCCAGTACCAGTCCCGAGACCAGCCCCAGAACCGGTCCCGAGACCAGCCCCAGAACCTGTCCCGAGACCAGCCCCAGTACCAGTCCCGAGACCAGTACCAGTCCCGAGACCAGTCACAGAACCAATCCCGAGACCAGTACCAGAACCAGTCCCGAGACCAGAACCAGTTCCGAGACCAGTTCCAGTCCAGAGACCAGTCCCAATACCAGTCCCGAGACCAGCACCGATACCAGTCCCGAGACGAGACCCAGTACCAGTCCCAAGACCAGCCTCAGGTCCAGTACCGAGACCAGACCCAGTACCAGTCCCAATTTCGAGACCAGTCCCAGAACCAGATGTACCAGGATCGTGATCGACAGACGGGCCATAATCCATGGGCGCTCTTCCCCTACCCGGTTCCTGTGTCTCCGTACTCATGTGTATGATGGCCTGGACGTGCCTCCCGGGTGAGCATAATTGACGATAATGTGGTGAATACTGTGACGTCAGTGACTGACAATGTAAATGTGTCAAGTGGCATGGCACAGTCGGGGACAAATGACGATTTGTTTGTAAGCGGTGGAAAGGTGGTACCGTTGAATATGGACTCACCGCGTGACAGTTTCAATGGTTCATATGTCGAGCAGTATAATGGGACAGGTGCACTAACTTTGGAAGAAAGCACGAAACGTTTTAGGTTAAATGACGGATATGTGGTCAGGTGTGATGATGTGGTGACTGTGGATACGGACATAGGCATATCATCTGGTATGGAGCAATCTAGGACTAATGACGAACCGGTTCATAATGACAAAAAGGTGGGATCATTAACATTGGCAGCAGGATGGAAACAGTCAAGTGTTGTCAGTAGTCCTGTGGTGGTGCAAAATGTGGACAAGGCTGTACCCGGTGATATAGGTAGACTCAATATTGGTCTGTGGAACATTAATGGCGGTTTGGATTATAAACTTAAAATACCGGACATTGCAAGGCGGATCTGTGAGTACCACATATTCTGTGTGGTTGAAACATGGACAAGTGAAAATTCCAATTTGAACTTTAGTAACTACTCGGTGATACACAAATTCAGACCGAAAAAACGCAATTCCATAAAAATTAGTGGTGGTATAGCCATTTTCTATAGGAATGAATTGGAGGATTACATTCATGTTAACGAATGTGAGAGCAATGATTTGATATGGTTAACTGTAAATAAGAGCATTATTGGTGGTAACAAAGATATCAATATAGGCGTGTGTTACCTTTCCCCGTATGGTACAGTCTACACAGACAGTGCCATAGAGCTGTTCGATACAATAACTAATGATATATCGTACTATTCTGACTTAGGCAATGTATTAGTGATCGGTGATTTTAACGCCAGAACCACCACTAAATGTGATTATATGACGTCAGATGCTCAGAGTGACGCCGACTTTATGGATATCCCAGGAGGTGATCATTTGAACGCTGAGAATATTGTAGGTGTTAGGGCTAATACCGATACGAGACCTAACGCTTATGGGAATCGATTGCTTGATTTGTGTCGGTCATCGGGGGTGGTAATTATCAATGGTCGAACTGGCCAGGACAATGGTATTGGCAAACTCACCTGTCATAAATTCAACGGTGAAAGTGCCGTTGACTATGCGCTATGTGACGCAGATATGTATAGATATATCGAGGACTTTCATGTTAGCGATGAGGTACCATGGTCAGATCATTCTGTCCTTACCGTGAGCGTTAGATGTCATGCGCATTCTGGTGGAGTCACTAAACCCGTGCCCGGGGTACCTAGAGTACCGTACAGGTGGAATGACGCCAAAGCTGTCACATTCTGTGACAGCCTGAACAGTCCTGATAATATCGATCGACTTGACCAGGTCACAAATGCTGTTACCGAGAGGCTGGATCTCAGTAGTATAGATGAGGCGGTCCAGGGGATTAATGACGTCATTACGTCAGCGGCCAGTTGCTTCCTGGTTAAGCAGCGTCCCAATCGAGGTAACGATAAAACTAGCCGTAGTGCTGAATGGTATGATGATGAGTGCAGACAAGCTAAAATTAATTTCTGTGAGAAACAAGCGCTCTATATGAACAACTTGTCTGACGAAACCCGTGTCCAGTTTACTGCAGCACGAAGCGGGTACCGTAACCTCTGCCGCCGTAAACTAAAGGCATTTGAAACGGATAAAGGTAAAAGGCTATGTGCCTTAGCAAATAAGAGTGGAAAAGATTTTTGGGCTTATTTTAAAAGTCAGAACAGGAAAGTCATTCGTCAAGCGGAGTGTGACTTTACTGATTATTTCTCGAAATTGTACAAAGTAGATAACCTACCCGTCATAGATAGTGAAGTGGTGGATTTGGTCAGACGTGACGTTATTGATGATCGTTACGTAGAGGAGTTAGACTCGCCGATCACTGCTAATGAATTGGTAAGAGCAATTAATAAGCTGAAGCGCGGCAAGGCTGCTGGTTGCGATAACATATTGAACGAAATGCTTATTAATGGCTCAACTGTATTATTTCACTATATGTTGCGTTTATTCAATGTTATATTGGAGACCGGTCAATATCCCTCACTTTGGAAAAACAGCGTGATCATTGCCCTACATAAAAACGGTCCTCTGAACAACCCAGATAATTTCCGTGGATTGGCCATTACGGTCACGATGTCTAAACTATTTTCTGGCATCGTGAATGACCGTCTGTCTGCGTGGGCAGAGAGAAATGCCATCTACAGCGAATCTCAGTTTGGCTTTCGTGCTAAGCATGGTACTGTAGATGCGATTTTCTGCTTAAAATCGTTGATAGATATTTCTTTTAGCAGAAAAAAGAAGCTTTATATCTGTTTTATAGATTTCCGTAAAGCATATGACTTTATTGACCGGTCTCTGCTCTATTATAAACTTCGTAAGCTCAATGTGAGTAGCAAAATTGTAGTATTGCTGCAAAATATGTATGACAGTGTAAAATCTTGTGTTTGGTCAAATGGACGCCATTCAGATTATTTTGACTGCGACATAGGCCTAAAACAAGGAGAAACGCTATCGCCCTTTCTTTTCTTAGCCTATATTAATGATCTTACAGATCAATTGACGAATGCAGGTGTTGGTGTCAAGTTAACCAACGGTTCTCGGGTCAATTCGATTTTGTACGCCGACGATACGGCGATAGTGACCAACGATCCTGGAGAGTTACAGGTATCTCTGGACGTGTTAGATACATATTGTAAACGGTGGGGTCTTACTGTAAATATAGCGAAGACGAAGGTGTTAGTATGTCAGAATGGAGGTCGTGTATCGCAGCGTTTAAATTGGTACTACAGAGGTAGCAGGGTTGAACGTGTAAATACTTTTAAGTATCTGGGTCTAACATTTGGAAGTCGGGGCACGTTTAACGAGGCCCATGATAAATTACGAGAACAGGCAAAGAGGGCGTCAATATCGCTAAACAAAAGTACTAGCTGTTTTAAGGGAACAAATATTACAACGACTCTTGGGCTTTTCGAGAGCCTAGTCACGCCCGTACTAGCGTATGGATGTGAGGTGTGGGGCGTTAAGGAAGTGGCGACCATAGAACGGGTTAGAGTCGGGTATTTCAAGCGTTGTCTAAAGGTTAGGGACAGCACGCCGACTTACCTAGTATATGGCGAGCTAGGTAAACGTCCATTGTACATCGACACGATGGTACGATGTGTTAAGTTTTGGGGTAAATTGTTAAATCTTGGTGAGAGTAAGTATGCCAAGGCGCTATATAACGAGATGTTAGTTAATCAGTCAGAGTTTAAAGGAAATTCGTGGATTCGTGGAATACGATTTATATTGCAGTCGAATGGTTTTGGTGATATATGGTCATTGGTAGCGTACCATTGTTTACGCGTCGCATTCGCCAACGTCTGAATGACCAATTTGACCAGACATGGTACAGTTGTTTGTCCGAGGCACCTAAAGGCTACTCTATTATTATGATATTATGCGTGTTAATGACTACTCTTCGATATCGTCCATTGGACCTTACGGGAATAAAATTGTGTTCTTATAACAGCCTAAAAAATCATTGGACCTTACAGGAACTTTCCCCTTTCCTAATTACCCTTGGACCTAACGGGAATGGACCTAAGGGGAAGTCCTGCATAACAATTATATATTATTGTATGTTTATAAGTACATTAATTTTGTACAAATTACTGTAACAAAGAAAAAATGTATACATTGAACAACTTATATTTAAAAAATATATATTCATATAAATAAACAAATCGCAACAACTTGAACATTTAACTATTATGGTATTAACAGTTAACTAAAATGTCAAATCTAGTATCGACAAGATACTCATTTTGCAATGCTATATGGTTTAGTGGCATACCGACTACTCGCTGGTGTGGGGTTTTATTGTTTATAGTGGCGTGCCGGCTATAGCCTATTCGTTCGTTGTGTGGGGTTTTTGTGTAGCGTACCACCTACGCTGGTGTGCGGTTTTAGTGTTTATAGTCGCGTACCGGATACTCGCTGGTGTGGGGTTTTAATTTTATAGTGGCGTGCCGGCTACTCGCTGGTGTGGGGTTTTAGTTTTATAGTGGCGTGCCGGCTACTCGCTGGTGTGGGGTTTTAGTGTTTATAGTGGCGTGCCGGCTACGCACTGTGAGGTTTAGTGTTTATAGTGGCGTACCGGCTACGTACTCTGTGAGGTTTAGTGTTTATGGTGGCGTGCCGGCTACTCGCTGTTATGGGGATTTAACACAAAACATGCTTTGCTCGTGTGTACAGTACAGTAGAGATGTGTACCATGTACAGTATAATTGCCGATGTGCTTTACTTAGTATGCTCGTGCCTATACATTTTAGTTATTTCCTATTAAAATATGTTTAAAACAGACATACGGTACATAGCCTATACAATAAGCTATACTTTACAATAATATGCCTATACATTGATATGAAACCCGTATTTCTAATGATATCACCATAATATTATAACAAAATTACAGACGGTGCAGTTGTATGTGAGATAGTGTTTAATTTGTGTTTATGTAATTGAGACTTAAAGGGGAACTCCAGGCAAATAGTATCTTTTGAGGGATGTTGGGGATGGTATTAAAGGTCAATTTGGGCCTACATGCTATAAGCATGCAGTATAGTATCTTAACCATACCCCTAGTAGACTATGCAGTTGGACTATCGCTGGTTAAGGAGAGCATCTCCCGCTAAGAAGAGCATCTTAGCGGTAGATGCTCTCCTTAACCAGAGGTAGTCCAACTACATACTAGTGGTAGGGTTAAGATACTGTCTTGGCATGTAGGCTTAATTTGACCTTCAATACCATCCCTATCATCCCTCAAGAGATAATAGGTAGGTTAAGCCGGGGCGGATTTGAAGACGGAGGAGGAGTTCGATATAGGTCAAACCATCTGCGCATGCTCCGCGAGGGATTCCCCCGCCTTCGAACACCGTCGTCTGAACGCCGACGACGAGATATCGGTAAAATCGCGTTGTCGCAGATTCTGAGGTAGCGCATATTTGATTCGTTTTTACCCATAATACCGGGAAACTCCCAAAAGCTGTGAGAGCTTTACCAGACAGAGAAACGAGTACAGTTCTTTAGAGTAAACTAATATAGTGTAATATTTAGCCTAATTTGGATAGGGTAACCTGTTAGGCTATAGGTTTAGATAGGAAACCTAGTTAGGAAACTCGTTTTTCGTCTCGGTCTGAGAAAACTTTCTGGGAAATCACGCACATTATCAAAATGTACTACATTTCAAGTGGCAATTTTTTTGTCATGGATATCACAAATCTAGTATTTTGCGATGCCAATTGCAAAATTATTAATAGCCTACTCATGCCAGAAACGACAGCAGTGCTGCAGTGGCAATTACCGGTGATGGAAGCAATTGGAATGTGAAAGTTGTTGCAATCATGGATACCGTTGCAACAAAAAAAAACTTAACGTGCTTCGCAAAAATCTACGACGGAGGGCATGTCTGGGGGAGGATTTGACGGGAACTCCTCCTCCGTATTCAAATCCCTCCCGTCTTAACCTGCCTAATATTTGCCTATACAGGGTGTCCGGCAAAAACCGGAACAAATTTCCCGCCCATATTATGCAAATACTATGTGGCATACATACGGTTGTGATATACCGTACTAGAGGTGCACATCTCC
>WNLI01004029.1:0-12162 GCA_025802215.1 Wirenia argentea
TGTGTTGAAGGTCCTAATTTTTAGATTGTTGTTTATGTGTTTTGATTCAAAAATATTTTTATTTTGTTTCATAGATTCAATGAGTAGTATTTTACGTCGTTGGATGTCATTTTCTGTTTCTAGTAGGGATCCGAGGAGGCGGCATTTTTCCCAATTTGGTGTTTTGTTGTTTTCTGGAATGTACACAGGGATTATCCAGTCGAGGGCGGACCAGCAGGTTTTGTTTTCATCGATCATCGTAAGGACCGCCGACCCATAAAACTACTTTGCTCATTTCTTAGCATGAGATGGTGGGAGCGTGACTGGTGGATACGGAATTGTGGGGAAAATGGACACACGCTAGTGACGCTAGTCACACATTTAGTTTAGATTAAATTCCACAATTCTGTCACTCAAAACTCAAAAGTAGCAGAAAATATAAGTATGTGACTTAGTTTTTAAATTAATGATATTAGGGCTAAGTGGTTTGGAAATTAAAAATTGAAATCAGCATTGTCTCAAAACTATGAAGGTACTGTACATTGTTTGTGTTAGAAAGCCGCCAAATTTGCCCATGTTATTTTACACAATAGCCTACACATGACTTGACTATAGCCCACACACAATGCATGCATGTTACTGGATGACTTGACTACTGTACAAGTGGTTATTTTCACCTGTATTAATTTTTGCGTATATATTTAATTTTCATCGACTGTAATTTTCACCGATTTATAGTCAAATATATCATTTAATTATGTAAAATTTCACTGAAAAATAAAATATATGAAAATGGTGAAAATTACTGTTAGGTAAAAATGATCCCTTGTATAGTATATAGGCCTACCATACACAATGCATGCATGGCACTGAATGCACCCGCTTGGAACACCTCACCCAAACACATGGAATGTTTGTTGTGGACTACATCATTATTGTTGTTGTGTACAGTGAACCTTCACCTATCCGCCACCAGTATCATTCACCAACCTCACTTAACACCAGATTGCAAAGACCATAATTATTTGTCATTTCCTTCTCAAGATTTCCAAGAAAATATTTCTCATTTTTCAATACAAGTTAGTCAAGACCATAATTGCTCATTTCTTTACAACTAATTTTATAACCTCGATTGTGCCACGATGGTACCTTACTTTTCGCCGAAAATATGTGAGGGTTCACTGCAGTTGTTGTTTCTTATTAGTTGTTGTTGTCAATAGCCTATTATTAAGTTTGACAGAAATAGGCTACATTATACGTACATATATTACGATATCAGACATAAATAGCCTACATCATGTCCTCAAAATTGTAGGTACTTTTGTTATCTAGATGGATCTGTGTATAGTTTGAGTACAATAGAACTGTTTCATTAGTTCATCATGTAGATTGTTAGTTGTAGATGTATGTAGGTTTAAATTAATCATTTGATTAATCATTTGACTAGTGAACTGTCATTGTCGTAGTGGATATGAATACATGTATAAGTTGAATAATACTGTACAGGATTTAATTAGATAATTCAGAATTATGAATTATCAGATCCATGATGCTCATTCAATTATTTACGTATTATATTTTGTATGTCTATAACTTGCAAATTCACAATAATAATATGCATCGTATGTCAAGTTGTCAGTTGTCACCCTATCATAATTATATTACTGTATGTGCAGGACATTATTTTGCTGTGTCAAATAGCTTAAAATATCAGATTCTTTTTGTCATATAAAATTACTAATTGGCGCGTAACATTTCCATTTATCATTCATTGTGGCACCTGACATTTTAGACAGCGAATCGCTGATTCTAACCGAAATCCGAATTGAAGACTATGCTAATTAAATCTGCCTCCCACATCTGTTAAAAGAAAACTAATCAAAAAATTACTTGCTTCGATAATCAATCTAAATATACCCGTATGCGTACCACATTCTACCCGTCTCTCTCACACATTTCCCCCGCATCTATCGCACTTTCTATGTACGCTGCGCTCCACACATCCGTAAAAAATCGGGCGATCAATTACCACCATCCTATTTCTAGTGGGCGGGCGGATGGCATTTATCACAAGGGGGATAACTGACGCTAATGCCACCGCCTTAACGCGTGCTCGGGGGCGGTATTGTCGACCGACGACCATACTGTTGCTGCAAAGAAATGCTCTACACATCAGTGGACCATGCTTTTGGCTGGTATTGACACCACTTGTACTACTTACAGTATCTGAAATGCTAATGCAGCATAGCGCCATACCCTAGTTTTTTCTCCGTGTTCAGTTTGACACATAAAGTGGTGGAATGTTCAAAGTATGAATATGGATTCTCAGAAAAAGTTGGCATAATTGTGCGCTCTGAGATGAAGTAGGATATTGATAATGGATCATAATTTTTCACTCAAAAAAACCCACTTATATTATACATACATCATCAGGTTATAAAAAAATATGTGGTATGCTGTAGCCTAAGTGTGTAGCCTACAGTGTGTATGAGCATTACATCACAGATCGTTTTGTATTTTGTATTATTTGAAAAATTATCTCATAGTCACGGATGCCCAAGTGTCCAGTGGTGGTGGTGTGTGTGTGTTTGTTATCAAGGCATGTACCTAGATTACCATAGCTAATTTATGCCCTGGCAAACCATTTCGGCCCACAGGTGGTCAAAGTTCACGGATTCTGATCTTCAAAATGAGACGCCAAAAAGAATCCAGACCATCTATGGACACTGGACAGTTTACCGAAAAGAAAGAGAAGCATTGGTCAGCCTGTACTGGCCGACATACTTCCAAGTGTCCATATAATTTATAATTTGTTAGCCAGATGATCCGCCACCTAATGGAATCATAAATGGATGTATACCCCTCGTGTTCCATCCTACCATCCTCCTTGGTGTGCAAATTTCACAAACCATACCACACACCACTAGACATTAGTCATTTTTCCTGCCCAAATGTAGCAACAAATCTACATATCGCTAATGCTTCATAACCTACGTACTTTTTATCTGCATCAATCAAAATTGTCTCCCATGGGATGGCACTTAGTGCCGTTTTTGATATGCGATTGTTGAATCTCTACGGATCGAGCAAAGTAATGGCTTGTCAGTTAATTCATCGTCATGATCATTTGCTATAATATTGGTATACCAGTAGTCTCCTCTTGTATTGGTACTGTGTTTGATATGTGGTAACTTCTCTGCTCCTGGGATCTAGCGAAATGTTAGATGGTTGTCAATCGGGTGGTATGAGTGAGTATTGCATTGTCATCCGTTATAATAGTGGTATCACAAATATGTTTAATAAAAATGATCAAAACTTGTTAATTGCTGTGCCTTAAATCAGTCGGCCAGTCTGAATAATCAAGGTAGAAAATCAGTCTATAGATCAGTATTAATTCAATACTATTTGTTATACAGAAAGTATGATATATGGATGTGGGCCACACTGTTAATTGATACGCTTCGACAGGCGTTCGGTTGCTGCTTCGTGCCTCGGCTGCTGCCATTCAAAAACAGGGATTTTTCCCGTGCTTACAAATCCACATTTGAGACATTTGTACCATGTCAAGATTGACAGCCGTGAATTCGCAGTATTATAAATTCACACATTATATAAATTCACACATATTATGTTATTTTTTTATTACGAGTACAAAATCATCTCATAGAGCAATTAGATCCTGCTAAGATAGCCGTCTTTAGCTGGTGTCCGACGCTATGGGCGCAACGGAAGTGCTTAGAGTGCGTTAGATGAGGCATATAGATGGCACTTATGTCTCTAAGTAGGTGGGAGTATAATAGGCTACTTCATTTTACATTAGTCTCTAGCGTAAAAAAGTAAGAGTCTGGCATTATGTATTCTATAAATATTTCGTGATTCCCTCCATTCACTGATGAAGTGCAGTGGACGTCGTACGAAAGCTTCGAGCAATCTTTTTATGTTGTGTGAATACTGAATAGTTTAAAATTCTACTTTATAATTTTGTTATATGGTATACAATCACAACATTTGTTTGTTTGCCATATCAAGTGAAATCGAAAGCATTACTAATTGACTGGCTCTCTATATACGCAATACATACCCTAATCAATACCCCCATTCAACAAAGACTCTTGAAATATTCATACAAAGCGGTGTCATAATCCCTAAGTGCATTGATGTTATACTACGAGGCTTTCAATTATTCAGCACCGTAGATAGAGTGGTACACTGGGGTAATGATTATTTATAGTACCCTAGTTGTTGTTCATTTAAGGCCGACATTTGGTCGAGGGAATAAAGTCCGGCTACGCTACTATCAGTCATTTGGATCTTGGTTGTTTTTCATGTGGTTTAGTTGGTACGAATTTATCTGTCGCATGAATGTATTAAGGTTAGGGACTAGGTTAGCACGGTAGCCTGTACAATTTAGGGTTGGGGACTAAGTTAGGACTGTTGCAGCAGTAGCACTTTAGGCTAAGCACTGAAAGTGAAAGCACTTTTTCAAGACAAAACATATTATGTTGGATGTTTATGTTGGCGCTCTCTTGAGTTGACCTAGCTAAGGCTGTCCAGTGTCCATTCGTTGCCACAACAGAAGACCATTGGACTCTTTTGTGCGCATATGCAGAAATGGACAAAACGTTTCAGTTTGTAATTATTGGCTCTCATCTGTCATGGTGTGATGTACCTTATTAATACTGTTGGGGACAGTAGCTCAGTGGTAGAGTGGTCGCCTACTGTGTCGGGGCGTCCCGGGTTCAAGTCTGGGCCGTGGCAAATGTTTGCGTTCGCGTAATGGAAAATGGAAATATTCCTGCCCACGTCCGGTGGTTTTCTCCGGGTTCTCTGGTTTCCCCACCATGATAACATGTAAGTTTCGGTCACTTTACATGTGTATGTGTTGGACATAGGTTGTTGTGTTAGACACGGGTAGCCCCATTGGGGTAGCACTCCCTTGAATTGGGTCGCACTTACACATGCCACACTAGGATGTAGTCGTATTCCACTAAGGAATAAAACGCTAAACAACAACAATACTGTTGATTACCATAATTATGATCTCCAATTACGCTCTACGTATGTTTTACCCTCTCAAGAATACACCGATAGCCACTCACTACATACAAGTACATCGTACTGCATACCCATAATACATATAGTCATGAACATATCCATAATACATAGTGCGTGCCCACAATACATAATACATACCCGTATATATAATTGATGAAAATTAGCGCCTTTAGTGTCTCAGTAATAGCCTGTAGTGTCTACCCATCAATTTGCTGTCACGGCGTCACACAACCATTTATGGACCGAGCCATTAGCATAGCCAAGTGCATACATACTCAAAATCTTGTACAATCGGTATTTTTTGAGGAAGGTAAATTGGCATCATGGGTTAGGATATTTGATGTTGAGAAGATTTGAATAAATCAAAATTAGCACTGATGAAAAGAACTACCCATGTTCAAATTTTATCAGCACTGAGCCTGACTGAAAATGAGGGAATGGCAATGACTACAATATGTCAATGACTGGTAATGACAATTGACTGAAACACTGACTGACAATTCCTCACTGCTTATGCAAGACTGACTGATAATGCCTGAATAACAAAGAGTGAATGACAAACTGAATGACAATACTGTAAAGTAAATCCTTCAGAGCCAGAGCTGCCCATAGAGCAGGAGCTTAACCCTGTTTCTGTAGTGCTAAACGGATGAGCGTAGCCGAAACTACACCCCCTGGATAGGTTACTTTCCGACTTTCTCGCGTGGCTGGTGCGCGGAGCAAAGTCTACCCAAATTTTAACTTCTGGGTAAAAATCGATGACACATGTGGGGATCGAACCCACGGCTGCCGCCTAGGATCTATAGATCGGTTTATCGGCATACCAGCGCCTTGGACCATTCGGCCACCGAGACCCTTAAATACTGTACCCGACTGACAATTCTGACTAACAGTGACTGACTATACCCAACGGTCGATGCCTGACTGACAATGACTAAATAACGCTGACTGGTAGACTACGTCAAACCAACAGCGACTAATGAAAAAGACTAACAATGCCTGAATGACTGACAATGCCTGACTGACAATTGATTAACAAAAGCCTACCCACTATAGTGACTATACATATATTTGTCGGTCTCTCCGAGTTCCGCTAGCTATCATTGTGTCCAGTGGATCGATATACCATAGTTGATTGGATGTTTGGATGACCACCTCGTACGTCCAAAATTGCCAAATTAGTGTTATTACACGGAGAGACCTATTGCTAAATAACAAAGATGCTGTTATCGTAGACTAGTTCGCCTGTCGTAAAATAATACGTTCGTTGAGTATGGCCTATCTTTCCTAATTCCATCCAAATTGAACGCATATCAATTACTGCATAAAGTCCGTCTACAGTTGGTTGAACAGAAGTGGTCACATGAGATTTCTTTCCTAAGGATACCATGGAGAGCACAACAAATACAGACAAAGTCCCTTGGGACTCAATCCCGAAGCATCTTGCCTTAGCTGCTAGCATCTTAACGCGATACAGTTATGCGACTACGTGACATAGATCTAATGACATACATACGGTACAGTTGCCATAAAATTTGGGATCAAGAATTATAGTGTACTACAAATCGCACAACCTATGATCCAATTTAAATTGCTTCATATACAATTCACAGTCATAAATCGTGGCAATAAATTGCGCCAGATCGCAGATTGCGTTGTCTAAACCCTAGTAACCTTATCACATAATATATTGCACGCAGTCCATTTTTGTCTAGTACAGAAATGTGTCCGAAATGTAATCATGTTTCAATGAGTAATGACGTCTTACAGGATTATAGACAAACACTGGTAGTGTCTTGCGGACGGACGTACGCATCTCTTGGGTTCGTGGTCATGACCATAACTCAGTTCTGTCTGTCATTGATTCTATAAGATTGCTGTAGGAGTAGCGTACTAGGGCACACTGCTGTATGAGTAATGTAACGAGGGGACATTTCACTGACATACGAGTAATACTGTCTTTAGTACATACCTTATTCCTGCTACTGCTACAGTAGTAATGTAGCTAGAGCAGTAGTTTGTGTGGGAATATGTGACGACGCACCCCATTCTATACTGGACTATACTGCTTATTACGTTAAGAGTCCCCAATTTCTTGATATCTCCAGAATCTGCTGTGTCACCCCTCTATGGTTCTCGCCATTGATTTGTGGTGTGGCTCTACTATGCACTACCCAACGGTATTCACGTCCCTTTATTAAGCAACCACACTGGAACCTATCCATTATCGTCATACACCATGCGGGACCATTTACATCAATAACAGGCTGCATAAAACAGACGCTTATAACCGCCTGACGTGGATAATAATAGTTAGGGTATTATCGTGGAGGTCTACGGTATGTATCCTGCCGTGGACTTTGTTGAAGTGTAGTCGTGGATATTGCAGTGCATGTTAATTATACGTAGTAATGATATATTTGGGTAGGAAATAAGATTGTTAGCTGTGACGAACAAATTTCTGTAGAGAAAGATAATCCCGTTCCTGTGTATAAATGTTCCTATATGGCTCATACTATCTATCGCTATCTGGCTCTAGACTACGCTGACCGCTCAGGTATTGGTTTGCCGTTTAATTCAGTTCACAGTGTCATCTTCTGTTGCTTCCTACACCCCACCTCCCACACATGAACCGTGACCCCCCCCCCCCCTCCCCAATAACCAATACTGGATAGCATAATTTTAAATATAAATTAGCATTTTGCTGCACATGTACTAATTTATGCACGTGATCTGTTCGCTGTATAAATTGTAGTTGCTCTATCATGGTTGCAGACTCGGACTGGATTTGCCATTCTATCAATTTAGATATGGTACATAGTGACTGTGTAGTCATTTCGACTCCGACTCTCCGAGTTCATGATTAGAGCAGCATCTAAAATGAAACTAACAGGGTAATAAACTAATAATGCTGTTTCAGTGTCAGATTTTAGTAACTAAAGTTGCGTTTACATTACACTTCTTCCCCAGGTAATTATTCACCGGCGAATTGGATTTTACCAGGTAGAATTCTCCCTACCGTTTACATTACAAAATTTTCTCCGGCTAATTCGAGCCAGCGCTGTCAAATTTCTATTTCCGTATCAAGGTCAAAGTTACGTGTACGCGGTGCATCCATATAGTAATTCGAATTACCCGGCTAATTTGCGAACTATCCACCACCTGAAGGAGGATAGAATTTTATTCGGATAAAACCGTTTACATTACAAAATTTGGGGGAGAATAATTCGCCGGGGAAAAATTACCTGGGTAAAAAGTGTAATGTAAACGCAACTTTAGATTGGGTAAGCATTGCAATGGTTGGGGAGTAAGTCTGTGCGATATAGTAAAGAGCAGTAGAGCACCCCGGCATACACTCGCAGTTTCTTTAACAGTTAACAGCACTTTCCGTTTAGAAAAAATATTTGTCTGTCTCATTAGTCAGTATGTATATAATACAAATACAAAAAAAAAACAAATACAAAAGTGAACTCACCAAAATTTCGCCTGTTGAGACTGAATCATGACTTCTGTTCAATGATGGGGTTTGGTGTAGTTTTTACTGTAGATGAAGTAATCCAGGCCGATGAATCATACTGCAAAAAGAAATCACAACACTTATTATAGGTACAAAAGATGTGAATAGCTTCGCTAATTTGCGAAAAGTATCTCTAATTTGTATAATCTACAAGAATCATTTAATATTAAGCATGACAGTATGTTTAGGGTATGTCTGTGGGTCCAATATGGATCTTAATTAGTACATACTCATGTATGATGTGTCTGTGGGTTCGAATATGTAGCAGCTGTGCAGGCCTAAAAGGTCGAGCGAGAGGCAGTAGGTAGTTTGTATACTGTATAGATTCAATGGTGGGATAAATTCATTAATTATTGCATGTTCGCTGCGCACTCAGTATGGATAGTATTGTCACTCAGGTTAGTGTATTCCCACTCAGCAGCGCTTCGTGGCCATATAATATCCTTCGTGAAAATACTAATCCGTATTGAGCACTCAAACACGAAATGGGATATTAAACTAACAATAATTATGGATGCCACAAATACGTACACTAACTACTCTTACACATATATGTCTCTATATTTAATAGTAAATATACTAAGTATGAACATTATACACAAACACATTCCAGTCAGACATGCTACCAAATATTAATTTTGTAAACTGCCATTCCACAACTATGTCTAGCGTAATATACATTACGATTATTATAGAATTAAGGAACCATTGAAGTATTCTATAGATTACAATACATTCTAATACTATATACCAGTAAGACGTAGGTACTACTAAGTAGTTTATTATTACAGTGCATTCCTGTTAATATCAACTCCTCGGGACCAGACAAAAAGTTGACATTAACAGGAAATCGACATTAACAGGAATTGATATAAATTAATAAAATATCAAGTAAGTAATGCTTTAGATACAATTATTGTTATACGTAACATTGGAAAGAAACAGAGCAACTTTATCTAATTTAGTTAATTCTATCTGTTTCTGAGCAAATTCGGTAATTTATCATTGTATATTGTCGATATTCTCGACATATTTGCAACATTTTTGGTGCGAACAGGCCATTTTAGACCAAAAGTTGGTAATAAGCGATATAATTTTGAATTGATAGCTTCAAAAAGTTGACATTAACAGGAAATTGACTTTAAAAGTTGACAATAAGAGGAATATTTTATTATACTTTAGTAAAGAATGATTTGGGACTTTGGAAATAGTTGATATTAACAGAAAATTGACATTATCAGGATTGACATTAAGTGGAGTAGACTGTACCAGTAGATATGCCGTGGGGGATTTGTCTAGTGGTACTTAGTCCCAATTGCCTTGCTGCTTCGCCCAGTTGTAAAATAGTGATATCACTGATATGTAATATTTCACGGGTCGTTTGTGTAATTCCGCCTTGCTTTGTCTAGTTGTAAAATAGTATATCACTGATATGTAATATTTCACGGGTCATTTGCATGATTCCTGTCCTGAGCTAGATGTGTGGCCTCTGCCATCGACATTTTGTGTTGTGTAGGTACGTCCGCTATGTGGCTGCTCCATCTATCCACATTTTCCTTGTTCGCCCTCTTGGCCGTGTTGGCCCTCGATACAGTGGTTTCTACAGGCATCCTCGCTACATGGCTAAACCATCTCGGTCTCTGCCTCTTCCCAAACTTCACTACTAATTTTATTCCTGAAGATATCCACTAAAGTTCTGAAGCTGTTGCTATACTTGTGAAGCGAAGTGAATTGATTTGCGTCAGTTTCAAACCAGTTCGAAAATTGCACCGTCATTACACCTACCGCTATCAAGTCTAAGCTGGGAGAAAGGGGGATAGATCTATTGATCGACTGTCATGCAGCTGTCGTGACCTTGTGCTGCATGGAACGTAACTCGTCAAAATCCCCAATAACATGAATCGCCTCGGGTCGCTCTATATTACGTTGCTATAGTAGCGAAATAAACCGAAGTGGTAGTAGCGAAATGAAGCGAAGTGAAGTTTACTTTCTACCAGCTCCTGGAGGTGTGTGAAAATTGAACCAACATCTTCCGGAACATACCGAGAGAAAGTGGATTAGGTGTAGCTCGAACTGGGATTTTTCCAGAACATACCGGACTACCGGTTTAGTTTGATAAGTATAGCAACATTATTTGTTCAGTTCTGACTACTTGCTCATGTTTAATATGTTTTATTCAGATATATTCAACAGACCAACCTCCCTCTACATTTGTCAGTTCAAATCCCACAACCCCCGTCTCCTCGCCCCCTCCATCTTGTGAGTACTGTACACATTGGGAACTTTAGACATTTTTGGAGGGTGATTCAAATTTATAATCTAGCCAAAATAGACAAGATAGATAATGTAATTGCAATTGTGTCCTCAAATACATTTATAAAGCCTTTGCTATACATGCAAACTGAGGTGAAGTGATTTGTGTCGCTTTAAAATTTGGGGTCTCTGCCGAATGGTGTAAGTAGCTGGTATGCCGATAAACCGATCTATAGATCCTACGCTAGGGTTCAATCCCCACATGTGCTGTCAATTTGTACCCATAAATAAAAATTGGGTAGACTTTGCCCGCGCACCAGCCACGTGAGGAATGTAACCTGCCATAGACTAGATAAGTGTCCTATCCACTATCCAGGGGGTGTAGTTTCGGCTACGTTTCTACTCCGCTTAGCACTACCGAAGCTGGGTTATGCTCCTGCTATATGGGCCACTCTGGCTCTGGAGGATTTACTTTTACTTTCAAAGCTGATCGATCGGCATCGCAAATTATGTGTACCGTTACTACACCTGCTATTGTAAGATGGTAGAAAGTGGAGCAGATCTATTGATCAATTATTGTGATCTCTCATGACCTTATGCTGCATGGGACGTAACTCGACAAGTGGGAGAGAGTGGATTAGGTGTACCTCAAACTGGGACTTACCGAGACATACTAGTTTAGTTTCACAAGTACAGCAGTAGTTATAGGTTAATAGCGGAAATGTTAGTCATTTCTGAAAACAATTATTGTATGTTTTAATAATCAATATCCACTATTAATACTTTTAGGACTAACGCGTCCCTCTGCAATTGGAACCACCCATTCAATAGACAACTGAATCGCCAAATTTGTTAAATATTGAATTTCTAATGCATCCACTCCCTACCATACACACAATATTTCCTCCATTTCAGCAACATCGGGTCATTGGACGCGTCCCAACAGCAGCACATCATCACAATTCGAAAGTCACTTACAGTCATTGGTACGTCTAAACACCCTTATGTACCGAATCCCATTGGTACGTCTAAACACCCTTATGTACCGAATCCCATTGGTATGTCTAAACACCCTTATGTACCAAATCCCATTTCCCCACCCTAGTCTCTCTTAAGTCGTTGCTATACATGCGAACTGGGGGAAGCGAACAGGAGCAAAGTGGGCAAAGTGGTTTGTTCCAGATCACTTTCAAACCAGTTCGAAAATGAACGTCGTTACTACACTTGCCGCTCACAAGCGGGGCAAAGTGGTACAGATCTATCGATCGACTGTCGTGACCACTCGCCACCTTTTGTCGAAATCACGTGATACGTAGGTATCGCGCGATAAAAGTCATCCCAATCGATAAAAGTGATCC
>WNLI01004140.1:0-12162 GCA_025802215.1 Wirenia argentea
TAGTATGTTGCCATGGCTTCCATATTGGCCTTCCTTTTCATGAAAAATCTTTTGTAAAAACGCTATCATCTAATTTTATTACATCTATATTAGTACTTCCTGTTCAGCTCTGTTGGTCAAAATTATCCCTATTCATACAAAAAATAACAGTTGAGAATTGTACAGCGAAAAACGCTGACGTGCTTAATGTCGTAGAGCACACAATGGTGTTATGTAGCTCTGACAGGAGCACAATTCAGTTAAAACACAATTCCCTAAGTACCAAAGAAAGAAAAAACACCCCCTAAAAAATTCACTGGGAATGTCATTTTTCTATATAATATCTCTTCCATGATAAATTATGTACGAGAGTTTCGGATGATGATTGGGACTCGTGAATATTTGTGCATTATTCTAAATGTCATTCTCACGCCGCAATTCTTTATAATTTAAGCTAGAAATTTAAAAGGTTTCGGAAAAAAAGTTATTCTATATATGAATAGACGTGACAATGATGATATGCATTTACTCGTATGATATATTTTATTCATCGTTGAACGCAACAGGTGCAATTTCTGGCGATGTAATATGAAATAGATATCTCACTTAATGCAATAATATTTCCGACTCCCGGTAGTTCAGTCTACCCGGTAGTATATGATATATCAACACGCATTCACTATACAGTCGCGTGTACGATATAATCCGAATCTTCGACTGTCAGCTGTCATTTCGGATGTCCTTATATCATGCACGCCTTAATTAGATATTGCTATAAAGACGGCACGCGAGAAATCAAACCTCGCGTACTCGCTGTACATTCGTATGTCCATATTTCCGTGTACGACGGTGCATCCATATATATCAATGTACAGTAGCCTATATAGTGGCATCTCCGTAGGCTACCCTACAATTGCCGCGACAGACACAGAGCCCTTTAGGAATTACATCGACGTGCAGTAAAATTCATGTATATGTGACAGCCTGGAATGTTCGACATTTCGAAACAATCTTCCATGTTGTTATTTGCATATAACATTAATAGTATATCTTGCTAAATATGGCTGTTCTTGATGCATATTGCATACATTTCAGCCCAATCGGATTGTTCCTTATATGCCGTTGCCATTACTTTCCGACCCCCTCGTACTCTATATATCACACAATCAGTATGCGTGACCAGTGCGTAAAAATTCTTGAATTATATCGATACCACCGTGACCATACATGAAGTACCACACAATAAGATGTCCCCTATGATAATACCGCAATCAACTCGAATATCCGACCACAGATACTGCGTGATATACGCTACTTTATCACAGTACTCGGACATTCCGTTAATAAAACATGACAATAATATAACGATCTCAGCGAGGCTATCAGAGCATCGATACCATGATGTAGTATCCCGCACTATAACGTGTCTGCATGACAATGCATAATGATATCAACGATACTGTGTGATAAAATATCATAGTATGCGGACACTCCGTTAACTATAAAATATGACAATAACAAAACTATCTCAGAGCATCGATACTATGATGTAGTATCTCCGCACTGTAGTATCCCCGCACTATACGTGGTGTATTACGGACCATATAATGTGTCTTCATGACAATACATAATGACATCAGCAGCACAATCGGGGGACATTATACTTTGTGGTCATTTATCAGCCCCTGACAGCTACTTGCCATTCCAATACACCACTCGCGGATTATGGGTACCTAAAATCGATAAGGACCGAATCTCGCTCATGGTCTCATTGTGCGTTCGCAGCGACTAATGCGTTTTCTCGCCGGGAAATTAACGAAAATAATCGAGTGCCGACTAATAGCGACCCATTATACCGATGTTAAAGACTAATTTGATGTTGAGTAAGGATGGTAAACAACGTAATGAGCCTAGAAATTCGCTCTTGACTCGTCTAGAGATGTGATTAAATAACGCGCAATCAGCGCCGCGCGTGTTGTGTGTGTAAAGTAAACAGCGGACTATTATCATGGTAGGTATTTATCGTGATTCGATTTTCGTAATAGAGTAGTCTACCGAGCTCTAAAGACCGAATGACAAACAACATGCTTGGAGAGTAATTTGAAAATCATTGGAGGCTACATAGCTTACTTAGTACGTACACTAATCATGATATAGGCTTTGATATAAGATTATAAATAAGGCTGGGAAGGCCGACGTAATTAGACACCAAGTCTGCGCATATATGTACAGCCACAGAATAGCCTATTGACTGACCCGTCATAGTGTCTTACTTTCGCATCACGATTTCAAATCGCCCCAATAAAATTAATGATAATATGCATGTAGTAAAGGAAATAGACGCAACGCCTCCTCCAAGTCCTCTTCTAACTTGGTCACTATCTAAGATAACCCTGATTTCACTGTTGAGGTCGGGTCTACGTAGCTCAGTTGGTAGAGCATCAGTCCGGTTAACTGAAGGTCGCGGGTTCGGGTCCTGTCGGAGGCACTGATTTTTTTTTCAGCGAAATTTAATATGATGTATGAAATGGTGGAATTTGAATTTTATGAAATTCATAATTCCAACAGAGGTAGAAGAACACTTAAATGAATACAGCATTGACATGGAATTGTAATTAAGAATGTTGACATTAGTGTCTGCTTATACATTACGTAAATTGTCAAATAAATATTTGAAAAACATGTTTTTGTACAAGGATGGCAGAATTGACGGGTTAAATGTTTGAGAATAAAAAGTCTAATGGAGAAAGACATTGTATCTATGTAACTTTGTCAATGGACAATTTGGATATATTGACAGACGATACATTTCGGAAACACTACCCACTTACTTGTGTAAATATTACTTGCATATATGGTGGATTTGACATGTTACAAAGTCAAGAGTAAACATGTGGGACTAAAAACAGAAGAGTCCTTATCATAAAGTGGACATAATGTGGACCTTTGCATTGTGTGTCTTTAATCCCATGGATATTTACAGAAAACACATAACGGGATTGACATCCAAGGAGGCACAATCTCAATAAACCATTGCTCTTATAAGTACCTCTGTGCGATAAATATTATACATTTCTCTGGCACGATTCACAGAATGCATTTGGCGTTATTTGTACTGTTTGTATCAATTTTGGTACGTGTTGGAGGTACCGGACGTTGTTCTGTTGTCAAGCGTAGATGTATGTATTTAATTAATCATATTATTTTAAATGTCACTACTAATTAATATTACTTCATCTACGGTTATCCTGAACAATTTTTTTACGATACCATATATGCTAGGCATATATTGGTTCTTCTTCTTGATTCGGTACATTCAAGGTGGTTGAACGGCCGTGACACCATGTACAAGTGTTTTCCAATGTTCCATTTTCTGTGCAGCTCCTGTTGCGTCTAGCGCAGAAAGTCCGGTTAGACTTTTTTTTACATTGGTTAGGGAGAATGATACTGTACCGGTATACTACAGAAAAATTTCATATCCACACAGATATAAAAGATGAAGTGTGCATGTCAGGAGCACAACCCAACCCAACTACGATCATGGTACCAGAGTCCACGTCAACTACACCCGCACCCAAGATAGACGGAGCCCAAACTACGGGGGCTATAAGCAAGAAATCGTGTACAACAACTCCATTTCACTTCACAGGGGTAAGTCAACGACTTATCGTAGCGTAGGAATGGGTAACCCATTGGTCATAAACATGCACATTTTCTGCCCCGATATGGCCATGGTACAGGATGACATGGCACTGCCCCGAAATGGCATAGCCTGCCCCAAGATGAGATGGCATGCCCCAGTTGCCCCTACCCCCGTCATGGCCCTGTTCCTAGAAGGCATGGGCCAGCCTGAGATGGCATGGCCCTGCCTCAACAATCAAGATGGCATGGCCCTGAATGAAGATGGCATAACCCTGCCCCAACAATGGCATGGCACTGCCCTGAGATGACATGGCACTGGCCCGATATGGCATGGCCCTGTCCCAAGATGGCATGGCCCAGCCCCGAGATTGCATGGCCCTGGCTGGAGATGGCATGGTCCTGTCCCTAGATGACATGGGCAAGTCCCCAGATAGCATGCCCCTCGATGGCATGGCCCCAGCCAAGATGGCATGGCACTGCCCCGAGATGGCTTGACCCAGCCTCGATATGGCTTTGCCCTGCTCCAAGATGACATGGCCCTGCCAGAGATGGCATGGCCCTGCCTCGAAATGGAATGGCCCTGACCCGAGATGGCATGGCCCTACCCCGAGATGGCATGGCACTGCCACGAGATAGCATGACCCGATCCCGTGATGGCATAGCCCTGCCCCAAGATGACATGGCCCTGCCAGAGATGGCATGGACCAGTCCCAAGATGGCATAGCACTGCCCCAAGATGGCATGACAATGCCCCGAGATGGCATGATCCGATCCCGAGATGGCATGGCTCTGACCCAAGATGGCATGGCCCTGTCCCGAGATGGCATGGAACTGCCCCGAGATGGCATGACCCGATCCCAAGATGGCATGGCCCTACCGCGAGATGGCATAGCCCTGCCCCAAGATGACATGGCCCTGCCAGAAATGGCATGGCCCTGACCCAAGATGGCATGGCCCTGACGCAAGATGGCATGGCTCTGCCCCAAGATGGCATAGCAATGCCCCGAGATGGCATGGCCCTGCCTCGAAATGACATGGCACTGACCCAAGATGGCATGGCTCTGCCTGGAGATGGCATGGCACTGCCCCGAGATGGCATGATCCGATCCTGAGATGACATGGACCTGCCTGGAGATGGCATGGCTCTACCTGAAAATGGCATGGACCTGACCCGAGATGGCATAGCCCTGCCCCAAGATGACATGGCCCTGCCAGAGATGACATGGCCCGGTCCCAAGATGGCATCACCTTGCCCTGATATGGCATGGCACTGGCCCGAGATGGCATGGCTCTGCCCCGGCCGAGATGGCATGGCCCTGTCCCTAGATCCGGGTTAGGCTACTTGTGTTCGAACGCAATCCGCAAAATCTGGAAAAAAACCGAGGAGACATAATTCGCCATCAGATTTCCGTCTTACTATGCTGCATATAGTATTTTTAAAAGCGAATCAATATACACCTATTTAGCCTACCAGCATGCAGTATAACGTTCCTTCTGTTACAATTTTTACAGGAAAGAAGGGAGTCCTCATTCTGCCTGAGCACATGGCACTGGTGTGTGGGTGACGTGATGACGTTCGACGCAACTATTCCGCAGGGGACGGCACAGTTCCTACTTGATGACGGTGGCGCCGAAGTGCCTCTTATTGTGGACATCAAGATCGCAGAGAGGGTTTACGAGCATGGCTGTTTTACTTTTATTGATAATGTGCGGTGTATACCATCCAGGATAACACAACAGCCTTTCCGGATACGGTCTGGCGGTACCTACACATTCGTTGTTGAAGCCATGGCCGATCATTTCAAGGTACGTTGGAGTAATTACATTTAGGATGTTAGCTTATATGTTCTCATATATGTGAATATCATGCTGTTAGAAAACACAAAAAATGTATCAGTCATCAAATAATTACAAGACCCTAGGGACCTGAGGATGCTCACATGCTATAGGGCCTATCTTATGTAAACTGCTGCTGCTCGAGAGTCACTTAACTTAAAATTTTCATCTGTGAAATTTTAGATCAATAGGCCACACAATATCACGTTTTGGACTACACTCTACATGTGGGTCAGATAAAATTAGTCAAACTATTTCAGAGAGGATTATTCTATGATCTCAAATGAGTACCATGGCTCCAAGGACGATTTACGTCAAATTTTAGGTCCATACGCCAAGCGTTTTCAGAGAAGGTTATAAAAGGATTTTAAGACGAGTAGTTTTTACGCGAGTTTTTGAGCCGAGTTTGATCATTTGAACAAACTTGGACTCTTAAAAACATTTTTGATAATATTTATAAAGTAACTGTTTCCTACAGGTGTTTCTGAAGGAAGAGTTCTTGTTCAGTCATGACTACCCAAGCAAGTACAAGAACCCGACCGACCTATCCACGATCAAACGTGTCTGTTTCCTCAACATGTACCTCTCCAAACTGTCCAAGGTGAACAGAATGCAGCAGGGGGGCTGATGTGGTAGCAGAAGACAATAGCGTCCTTTGTTTGTGCCACATTGAAACATCATGACAAACACGAATACAAAAAACAATACAGTAGGCAAATTCATCATTTGAGTCAAAAAACAGAGTAAAAAGTAACTGGAACTTTCAATGACGTCATGAATTGCTATTCACTACTGATATAATTGTCACTTTTTTTTAGATTTTGGGGGTTAAAAACGTTCTAGTGTATTAAAAGTCCCTGGTATGTACATATTAATCAATCCTATTATACAATTACATACATTTGTTAACCAGTCTATATGTACAGTATATGCTCATGCATACAACATCGAAATGAAACTGTAATTATCAATGTTGACATTACGCCTGATTGTCCATTACGTAAAGTGGCAAATAAAAGTATGTCAGACTGTTGTAAATACACTAAGTAAAAAGTCTAAATAAAATGTGTAATGGATAAAGACAAAATATTATGTACTGTATTCAAGATTCATGTGTATTGTACTTCAATATTGACAAACGAGACACTAGCCTCTTACTTGTGTAAATATTATTTGCTTACACTGGAATTAATCAAATTAAAAAGTCAAAACAGAAAGGTTCGTATCGGAAAATGGACTTTATGACTGTGTAAATGTCCTAAATTCACAATGGATATTTACAGATAATGGGATTGACAAGAGTCAAGAACTTGATGGATTATCGTGATAAAATCATTGCTTCTTACGTAATGTAAAGTACAGCAGTGAGATAAATATTCTACAATCTACGTATAGGCTCTTCGCAATTACAACACCCAAAATGGACGTTAGACTACTTTTACTGTTTGTATCAATTTTGGTACGTGTAGGAGGCACCAGGCGCTGCTCAGTGGTCACACGTAGATGTATGTATTCAATCATAGTCTTATTTTACATGTCGCAGTCATTGAATTGACTTGATCAGTACCTATACTGTAAAGTATCGTATATGTATGATCCCCGAAATGTCATTCATGGCAAGGGATGACATCAGCTGCAGCCATCAAATGTATTAATGTACAATTAATTACCGTATAATAATTATATGCGCGACTATACTTCTCAATTCATACATAACACGTATCAGATGTATATATGATTGGTGCTTACTTAACAGGTTTTGAAATGATAATGTTATGTAGTGCTAAAACAAAGAATTACTTAGTCTTGACATAGGTGAAAAAAAGTAAAACTTTTGTGACATTTATATGCCGCATTTTAGGACCTCACGAGCCGTCAAATGTTGGTCTTACATCATGACCGTGCGAGGATAGACGTGAGCAGGGCTTCGAACGAACTATTGATACCTTTACAATGTATAATTATAATAATTATATGCACGGCTTTACTTCCCGACCTATACACAACCCGTGTTTATGTACGATCATTACCAATTTTACAGACTTGGTAAACTGAGGCTAGGGAAATGTGCTCTCACCCACAGAACACGGAGAAATCACTCATAACAATTTTTTTAAACGCCGATCGCACAGTCCGAGATTCAAACCCACGACCCTAGATACCAAATGAATGATAGTCCAATCCAAACCCCGCCCGTGGTGGTAACACGAAAATTATACATCCACACAGATATAAAAGATGAAGTGTGCATGTCAGGAGCACAACCAAGTCCAACCACGATCCCAGTAACAGAGCCTGAGTCGACTACAGCCGCACCCAAGATAGACGGAGCCCAGACCACACAGACTAAAGACAAGAAAGAGTGTACTTCAACTCCGTTTCACATGACAGGGGTAAGTTATTGACTTATTGACGTTGTGGTTAGGGTAGGAATGGGTAACCTACAAATCTTGAACCTCTACACATGCGCATTTTATGGTCCAGAATGGCCTGCCACTGGCCTAGGTACCAGGGCTCGAATTAAGACAATCGATGAGTAACCTGCCACAGGTTTCATGATTATCTGTGTCCGTAACGGTAACCTACTGGTAACCTACACTATATAGGTTAACTGCAAATGTTACTAATCTCGTAACCCGTATGGGTTCCTGGATGTATCAAAAGGGGAACCTATCCGTAACCTGAACGTAGGTTACTGGCTTATTTCGAGGCCTGGGAACCATAAAATCAGCAGCACCATAAAATTCGTCAAATGCAAAAATCTTGCAGCAAAATGCAAAATCCACAAAACAGCATAAGCTTGTGCCTGTCGATATCCAGAGGTGTTATCGATACGCTCTCATAAGAGACCCCAGCACTCTATGATCTTTTACACACGAAAAAACAGCACCAACATCATATGGTACATGCCCACATTCAATTTCATTTACATCTGTGTCATGACATTGTCATCGCCTAATTTCTAGTTCTCTGCAGTCAGTTCAGTTCAGTTTAGTTTATGCGAGGGAAGGGTTGAACACCATCGCGCACGCCACATTGCGAACCCATTGCGATACCCTCAGCTACATCATTACTGCTGTAATAATATAACATATCTAGTTCAATGTTAACCTGCTTCCCAAGCATATGTCAAATTGCCCTGACATGTGGATATGTCCACATCACGCCCTATAGCCTACCTGTTTACGCAGAATCAGGTCACTTTCGAATGAGGGGAGGTCTAGTCATAGACCAAACCTCTTACTCCCTCAAACAGCATTAATCCGAGGGAAGGAATGACTCCTGGGTCCTTTGGTGAGGTTATCACCCCGCCACCCCTACGAGGGTTTTAACGAGTTTCACAAAATATTACAATGTTTTTTCAGGTATTAACAGCAGACACATTCTGCGTAGACACACCAGGCTGGTGTGTGGGTGACGTGATGACGTTCGACGCAACTTTTCAGCGGGAGTCGGCACAGTTCCTACTTGACAACGGTCGTACAGATCTGATTTTTATTATGGACATCAAGATCGCAGACAATCAAATCGTGCATGGCTTTTATATGGATGGTGTGCGGAGAATGCCCTACACGTCTACTATAATGCCTTTCCCGATAAAGTCCGGCGATACCTACACGTTCTTGGTTGAGGCCAAGTTTGATCATTTCAAGGTATGCTAGAGTAATTACATAATGGCACTTTATATGATCTCATCTGTATGTAAAGTAAAGTGACATTTATATGCCGCATTTTAGGACCTCACGATCCACTAAATCTTGGTCTTATATCATGAGCGTGCATCGAACATACAGCGAGCCCTTAACATTGTATAATTAAAATAATTGTATATATATGCATGGCTTTATTTCCAGGCCTATACATAATTCATGTTTATGTATGTACGATCGGTACCAATTTTACAGGATTGGTAAACTGAGGCTAGGCCATGTGTTCTTAGGCAGGAAACACCAAATACAAAACAATAATGTGCCGGCCGGGGCTCGAACCCACAACCTTTGGATTACAAATGCTACTCTTTATCAACTGAGATATTCCCGTGAATACCATACAAACATTAGCAAACAATTTTAAGACCACTCTTGTGGATCAAACTCTGTGATGTGGGTTACATGACCCCAGCGGTGCCTCAGATCAAATTTGAAGTTAACTGACAGTTTCAAACTTTCATAAATTATTCTATGATTTTCTATGAACAAAGTTGAGTAAAAATTTGAGTACTCTGATCCATACACCAAGCGTTTGCAGAGATTATAAGATTCTACAGTAGTTTTATGATGATGATGATGACTAACATTTCGTTCATTGCTGAACATGACCACACTTGGTGTGGCGCGTAGACTACAGGCAATTTGGTAAAAACATGCACCCTGTGCGGTCATTTCCCTGCTCATACAGCTATGTGAAAATAAAAAAGGGTGATGGGGAAAACAGAAAATAGGTGAAATATGGTCTGCCTGACCTCTTTTGTTACCAAGGAGGCCTACATGATCTTTTACATGCCTCAGGGTCAGTATGCAAGGTGTGGTTGAGAACATGGCACCTCGGTTTAGGGTCTCATGCTAAGGACAGTTCTTATAAACTATAAATTTACAGTTCTTATAAACACATGACGCTTCCCCTGTCATCCCACCTATAATCAAAATTTCCAGAGAAAAAGTGGAATTCGTTGAAGCCTTCACCTATCTGGGTTCCAATATCTCATCAGATGGCTCTATGACCGGTGAAATCTCTGCCAGAATTGGAAAGGCTGTCAGTCCTATGAAACGTCTCTCTAGTACACTGTGTAAGCGACGCGGTATCTCCCGCAATACCAAGATGAAGATGTACAATTCTCTTGTCTCCTCGGTCCTGCTCTACGGCTCTGAAACATGGAACCTAACTCTCTGTGACAGACAACGCCTTTGACATGTCCGACGCCTCGAAAATGTCAAATGGTTCCACCGGGTTCGATCGCAACGACACAGTCAGAGATTGCATCAAACAACCCCAGCCACTGTTAACATCTCTCAACGCCGACAATGCCCCACCTTCTCACGATTTATATAATAAAGTATAAACCCACGTGAACAGAGCAGTGAACATTTTTATCGGGTAAATACAGTGTAAAATATATAATAAAACAACCCAACTCACACTGTACGCCCAGCGACCAATTTCACACTGATCCATCAGATATGAATCAGTGTGGCGTGATGGGACACGTGTATGAAGGATATCTGAATAGCCGTGCAGATTGGTGAAACAATTAGGGGTTTGGTGCTCATTTCGATGAGAAATACGTAGATAAAATAATCCAACTCACACTGTCCGCCCGCGACCAATTTGACACCAATCCACGTGGTCGTACACACGTGTAGGAAGGAGATCTGGTCGTTTTTTAGATGACAAAAAACTTCAGCAAATGGAGATGAATATGATGTGATATAGATATAATTTGATAGATGGAATTTCGGCCGAACTAAACCAAATTTAAGCTGAATCGAGCCGAATGTTGTCTCGAACGAGCGAATTTTCGCATAATTTGCAGTTGAAGTTGATTTTCGTCGAAATTCGGCAAACCAAAATGAAAATACCTACCGGAACGAAATTAAAATCTTGTTTCGGCGTCAAAAACCGACGTAGTTTCAGTTCGGCAGCAACTCTACCTACTTCCCATTTATTTTTTGAGGGTTCCTGTCAATCACTTTCCGTAGTTTTCGCAGTAGAGTAACTAAGATTAACTAAATAAAATAAGTGAACTCACACTGTCCCCCAGCGACACACTTCACCCCGATCCACCAGATAGGGAACATAGTGGCATGGTGGGACACATGGTGTTTTTTGGATGACAAAAAACTATGTCAAATGGAAATAGTGATCAGTGTTACCTCGGCAGGATTTTTAGGTTTCTAATAATAATGAATTGAATTTGGCACTAAAAAGTTCAGTTTAAGGGGATGGGATTGCTCTCGAAGAAAATCTGAAATCCATGAAAAAAATTGAAAATCTATTATTTTTGATCACTTTATGAAGGATTAATCTTGAGAAAAAACCCTGATTTCATGCAGTTGGCACCTAAATTTATTCAAAATTACATGAAAATTACAGATAAATTGAGAGTAAAACACTTTTCTGTATTTTTGGAACTCTGTGATCACCGTTAACACCGGCATCATATGTGAAGGGGTCAAATATTCCTAAATTCATACACAAAGTGATGATTTCAAATGTTAATTTTATATGGTATCAAAGAAATTTGAGTGCCAAATGAAAATGTTTTGTGCGAAATACCAAACTTTAACATGATTTGGCTCGTAGTCCCCAGGGCCGGGTGAATGGCCGCTGTCAGTGATGCGCACCAAATGCATCGCTGTTGTGACAGGACACATGCAGGAATGGCATCTGGTTGTCTTTGTAACACAAACACAGCATAAAATAAAGTAGATAAAGTAACCGTACTCACACTGTACGCCATCGACCCACCAAATTATGGGGAATATCATGGCATGGTGGTATACATGTAGGAAGGATAATCTCAGTAGCCGTGCAGATTGGTGAAACAATTAGGGGTTTGGTGCTAATTTCGATTCGAAGTACCGTCATATATGGTGTATTAGCCGAGTTTTTAGCACCCAAGAAGGGCCCTAACATTTCCCACTCGGCTTATACACAGCACCTACAAAAAATCACATGACGATCACTGATCTTATGTTGTCAAAATTC
>WNLI01004250.1:0-12158 GCA_025802215.1 Wirenia argentea
TGGACAGAGGAAGAATTGCTCGTTCTATACATATAACATTATATGGCAATATTCAGTTTATGTCATACTAATATGTATCCTAGTATATCGGTACCAATCTCGGGCGGCCTCGGGCGGTCTGGGACTGTGAGGATTAAACATAGTATAACGCTGTGCTTCAAATGGGTGTTTTATGGCCACTTTGATTAGAATACTCAGTCGATTTAAAATTATTCAAACTGGTGTGTTATGTGGTCATTTGTAAACTACAAGTTTGCCTCAAAAGAGTATAGTTTACATGTAGATGAGACCCAACTACTATAGATAAATAAACCTATATACTTGACTCATATATTCATGGTAGCGCTATTATCTGACTATACGCATTACACAACGTGCTAGACTATGCTTTTGAATGCTAAACTATGCCTTTGAAAGTGCGTGTAATGTTGTCGCGCAAAAGAAAATACCTTATATAGACCGTGCTGGGAACGTATGTGTTTAGTAACTAAGCTTATTTGCCTATGCCAGTTGGGCCCTATCGACATGCGAACTGTACTATGAAGATACAGTAACACTAAACTATTCAGTCCCCAGATGCTCAATTTTGCCACTGAACTAGTGGAGGCAAGCAGGTAAGTTGACTAAGTTCCTTGGCCAAGACAGTTATAGTAACACACAGAAAATGCCATACCAAGATATTTGCACAGCTCAAGCTTGAAGCCGGGACCCCGAGGTCGCAAGAGCACTCTACCACTGAGCTACTGCCCTGCTATGCAACACTCATTGAAAATAAAGTATCTGTAATTATATTTGTAATACAAGAATGTATTTTTTTCAGCGAAATTTAATATGATTAATACAAGAATGTGAAAGTATTTGTATTGTTATATCTGTGCAACAATTGCTGACTCAACTTTTACGACATACGTATATGGGTCCCCGTTTCAGACTGACTCTGACATCGAAGTAAAGAAGTGTGTAGTGAGAACACTGCCCGCGTATTTGGCAACGTTCAAGCAGAATGCCTTCTATCTCATCACCGATCTCATTCAGTCAGTATATACTCTTACTTTAAAATAATAATGCATACAATATTTTTCTATAATTATTATGCTTTAAATTAGAGTAATATCAGTGTGGCTGTGGCATGTGTAAAGCGATTGATACTGTATAATAATACCGTCTTTTTATGCATTGCTGAGTCTCACAGGCGGTTGAAGTACTATAGACCATCTATTTCAACCCTAGCATGTCCCTATGTAACAACACAGTACTCCCCAATTCAAATTCCCATCTTGCCACAGAAACACTCGTTGGTACCAATTTACAGTTATACTGTATATATAAGCGTATGTCAGTCAACAGAGAGAGGTCATATATCAATGGGCAGTTTCGCGGTAAATCACCACCGGGAGGGAATGATGAACTGGGGTCTGGGCAGGCGGAATGTGCTAAGGGAGGGCCTTCGTCTATGCGGTCGTTCCACATCTTCGTGGGATCAAACTCGTCGGAGAGTAGACGTGCTGCGTGTTTGGAGAAAGGACTGCGTGACTTGAGTCGTGGGACTTTGGTGATGTTGGCAGCTGATGAGATGCGGTGGTGGAGAAGGTGATCTTGGTTCTTCATGGCTGCGTCTGTGAGGCTCATCACTCGCGACTCACGCCGGATGTCGGGTGGCATAATTCCGGCCAGGATGGGTAAGAACGTAGTCTCTGTTGGTCGCATGCAGCCGGTTACTATTCGCATGGTGTCGTTCAGGCACGTGTCAAGCTTCTTTGTGTGGACGCTTCGGCACCACACAGGCGACGTGTATCCGGAAGAACTGTACACGAGAGCTAGCGCTTCTGTCCGTAGTGTACACGTGTATGCTCCCCAAGTGGAGCATGCCAGGCAGCGGATGAGTCCATTTCTCGTGTTGATCTTGCGTCGGAGAGTCTCAACGTGATGTCTGTAGGTCAATGTGCGATCGAGAGTAACATCGAGGTACACGGATTAGGGGTTGTTCGGTAGGAGAGAGCCGTTTACACTGACAGCGAGTTGACGTTGACTGTCATGGTTGTTGAGGTGGAAGGATGTTGTAGTGGTCTTGGTGGTGCTGAGACGCCACTTCTGCAGGTAGTTGTACAGTGCCTGCATATCCGATATTCAGTCCAATTGAAACAAACCTCAAGCGCGTATTATGTTTGTCGTCAAGTAGAATCAAGTAAGAACTGTCTTCGGTGGATGCGGACGACAATCACCACCAGTGATAATAGATAACCTAAAGTTGATGTGACACGAGCGCCATTGAGACCAAATTGTATTATTTGTACTTCATACAAACCATAGTTGCTTGAAAACGCAGTTTCTAACATACCTAAATATCTTGAGCATATCGTGTCGTCGACGATAAATTGTTGCCATTACTTCATTTCTACGTGTGTTTCCGTGACCCCAATGACGACATCAATAATGTGTCGTGTATGGTACACAAGAAAAATAAAGAGATCAACCAATGTTCGTTCATCAACAGAACTTACATAAATTTTGACCAAACGGTATCACAAACTATCCTCGCTTCTAAATGTCGCTATAGCTTCCACATCAATGAAGTTATACAATATCAACACTCTTGGAACACCCATCACGCCAAGTTCAGGAACAATAACGTATAATATTATGATATTTTATCTTCGCATTTACCTTTACACGAATTCTTATCTTTACCATGCTGGCTTATGTGAACAATACCGTCCGTCAGTGGCTCGTATCCGCTTGTATTGTCAGTATCAGAATTATCGATGGATGTTTTCAGTGTTTTGGCTATGCTGTTTGTGTTATTACTGATCGTGTAAACATTCCTCACTTGTCTGTAGACACGAGATGTGGTGCTGGAGCACATAAATAATATTCGCTAGTATTCCCCTAGCTACCTACTGATTCTATTAGATTCAATTAGGCGGAGAAAGCATCTGCCTTGAGATGTGAGTTACTAATATGTACCGACAACCTCGTCTGTGAATCAAACGGCGACAGGCTTAATGAAGATCCACAGATCACAGGCACGACTTGGATTGTACGTGAGGAGTTTGTATGATCAGTCAGCGCCATGTCAGTTCCCATGGCTATGTATACAACAGATATCCACTGAACTCATCGTGAAGTCTTCACCAAAGCTCAGTTCTATTGTTTTCGATCTTTTAGTTGTGGAAATTAGATTATCGCCCACTGACTTGTCCAATTAGACGCCCGGGTACTTCAGAGATGATACCAGCGTTCGTACTACATTGTTTTTATTACTTTGCTGTACAAATTCAATTACTAGGTGGCCTTATGATATCGAAAAATCCTTTAGAAATGGTCGTTTGATACACAACTACGAGCCGGCCTTTTACTATGTACGAGTACGTATACTTTGGTATGACTGACTTAGGCATATATATACCTAATTAAATTTATCTTTTTATGAATTTGTTGTGTTATTATTATTCTTTTTTAGCTGTAACAAAAAAGATTCCAAGCCTTGACGCCATCGATTTTGTGTGAAGAAACTGTGGAAAAAACAGAAAATGCGACGAATTGTAAGTTGTAGAAGTCGCCATTTCTTATGACACCATATATTTTTACCGTGTTTTCCACACAAAACATGTAAAGTGAAGAAAAGAATAATTATTATTACCAAGATGGCAATGATAAAATTATAATAAATGTCCGTAAAAACTAACGGGCAGCATCTCAAATTTACGAACATGTAGATGCATCCAGATATTATTTTAGCCGTGTCCTAGCGAGCGGTTCATGGGCTTGGAGTTTTGAATCAAAACTGAACGATGGACTATCTCATAAGGCCGTTTATATCCACTATTGTTTTTTTATATCTTGATTACTGTCCTTGCCTTTGTCTTTAAATGGGATGGCTTGGATATTACGCTTTTTGGTACTAGTGTTATACCTACTGTGCATCGATACGGTCGTTAATTAGCCGTCTATACACCGTATTCAAGTACCGCCACATGATTATTTACCGAGGACGGATGAAGCATGATCCATTCATTAGCAATTCATCGATTTTGGGAGTCATCCATGGTATAGGTCTAATCACCTGAATACATCGCCGTTCTGTGTACCGTTCGTCCATACCGAGTAGAACTAATTGATTGCGGTTTCGGTCAGTGGGATCAGAACGGAACAGGATTCAGTGTACGCGTCTGCCATTTCCACATAGGTCATACACAAATGATATAGGTTTTCCGCAAATAAATGGCATTGTGATGCTCTATGGCATGATAGTGCTACGTATTTGCTTGGGGGCACTTGATGCTCAGACTGATCGGTAATGAGGTACTGCCATTATACCGTGGTTATGTGTTGCTGAAAATCTACGCGGTAATAATTAAGAGGATGATAAAGTATTATACAGTAAATATAACAGTGAATTTATGCGAGCGGTTACACCGTTTATGCTAATTGTAAGAGAGTATTCATGAAGAACAAGTATTTCTCTGATTTCCTGTGATGAGAATGTCTTCTATGCGAAAGTGCTATGTCTGAACGCATACATTAGTAAACTTTCGAAATCTGAGGAGGGCTCCTTAAACTTAGACAATGCATTCGTATAATTTACCTACAAAATTATAATTTAAATTTTTTACATAATGGACGCTCAATAGTATTCTGCTACAGTCACTTATATCAACCAATGTGGTTATTTTAGTAAGTATGTGTCACTAAGGTACATTTAACCCGCGAAAATACCGGATCAACGTGCCCCAAGCATAGTGGCTCAACCTACCCCAAGTAGGTGAATTTTAAAATCAGTCAAATTGTGTAAAATTTGCACAATGTTTCAAAATTTTAAATTGTATATGACATAACCCATCGAATGCCTATTACTGTACACAACACTGTTTTCTCAAATATGCACACTGTTAACTGCTACGTACTTCGAAATGTCATACCCAAAATTTACACAAATTTACTAAAATTTCAAAATCTTAATTTTCTGCCATCTACCAATAAATAACCAGGAGACAACTCATGGAAAATAAAGATCACCTAAGAGGTCAAGTAAAACACCCATCAAAATTTTTTAAAAGTTCTTATGATTTGAGAAAACAGGGGTGGCTCAACCTAACCTACCTCAACCTACCCCACGTGACCCTAGTCCTAGTCCTCAAAAAATGTAAAAAAAATTATTATTCTGTAAAAATTATTCCCGCCACCTAAACAGTTATAGCCAGTTACAAGCGTATTCCCATCACCAACACGTTGTAAAACCGCTATAGTCTACGTACCTGGGAGTCACGAAACTGTAATCAAGCACCCGAGCCTATTTAACCAAGACACTACATCGTCATACGCGACTTTCTACCACCGTAAACGTTATACGATAAAGCATATATACCTTCCCAAAGTTACACGCCTATAATCAAGCCACCCCAAAGTTACAAGCGTAGCCTACAATCAAGCCACCCCACAGTACACGCCTATAATCAAGCCACCCTCAAAGTTACAAGCGTTTAATCAAGCCACCTCAAAGTTACAATTGTACAATCAAGCCACCCCACAGTTACAAGCCTATAATCAAGCCACCCCAAAGTTAAAAGCGTACAATCAAGCCACCCCACAGTTACAAACCTATAAAGCCACCCCAAAGTTACATGCTTTGTGATCAACTAGTTCAAGCCACCCAAAAGTCTGAAATAACGATCTTTAATCAGCCACCTAAAAGTTACAAGTCATCCCAACGTTGCTTGTGTATTCAAGCTACACTAAAGTTACAAATCATACCAAAGTTGCTAGTGTATTCAAGCTAACTCAACCTTACGAGCGTATTTATTCAAACTACCCTAAAGTTACCAGCCTATAATCAAGCCACCCCATAGTTACAAGTCTGTCATCCCAAAGTTGCTCGTGTATTCAAGCTACCCCAAAGTTACGAGTCTATAATCAAGCCACCACCAAGTTACGAGCCTATAATAAAGCCATCCCAATATTCCCGCCACCAAAAACTCCCACGACTCATGGCGATTATCTGGCAGCTACAAACGAACGAAAATCCCACCGACCGACTTTAGGGAGAGTTGGTGAGCATTTCACTCGGATGCAGCAACCAACTTTTGTGGGCATTCATTAATAAATAGAATTGTTCTATTATTAGTTTATTGCAATAAAAACACCATAAAGCAAATAAAAAATATACGATATGACCAAAGAAATGGGAAACACCATGCGGATACGAAAATATACACGTACAGTAGGGCATGGTAAGACCGATCGAGATAACTATACAAAGAAGGAAATCAATAATAGTATATAACAGAATAAATAATGTGCTTATGCAGGTAATGGAACGTATGCCTACATGATTACGGAATATGGAATAGGACATTATGTCACGTAATATGACATTACCACAGCCATATGACACGATATGACATTTCGCATAATGACACAATAAACGAACAGAATCCATCATAAATTTTTCGCGTGACTATTCTCAATGTGAGTCTTTGCATCTCAGAAACCCGTACGCAGAATCGTTCGTTCTATATGCTAATTTGCTCGACTCTGATTTTCAGGGTATACTAATATTGTAGTTCAATAAATACGTAATGAGCCTAAGCCTCGTGTCAGCACTCAGCAACATGTCAACTGTGATTAAATGGTGGCTAACGAGTAGGCAGATGATGTGCTATCATTAATTCACAAATCACGATAATTATAATAAGTACGTGGTTAGGCTAATGGCTATAACTTGATATTAAACTGGGAGTGAATCTTTATAGTATAGTTTGTATAATTATTATGTACAGTATGGGGAGGGCCCAACCATAGCATATATCCTAAGCTAATTACCGTAAATTACGCAATCGAATGACGAATTGAACGTATATCGAATGTCGAATTGAATGGTGAATCAAACCATGGATCGAATGATGAATTGAACGACGAATAGAAATGACAAATCGAACCACGAATCGAACACTCGATTGAATGGCGAATCGGACGCTGAATCGAACAATGAATCGACGAAATATCAAACTACAAATCGAAGGGTGAATCGAACGACGAATTAAATGAAGAACCAAGCCCTGATTTCAATGACAAATAGAATGCTGAATTGGATGATAAATCCCACGATGCATCCTTCATATTGAAAGACTAATACATGTAGAACGACGAATCGAACAATGAAGTGACGATGAATCGGCGATGAATCGAACGATGTATCGAATGATGAATCGAACAATGAAGTGACTTTGAATCGACGATGGATCGAATCATGAATCGAATGATAAATCGAATGATGAACAGTGAATCAATGATGAATCAATGGTGAATAAAATAATGAATCGAACAATGAATCAAACGACGAAGGACAATGAACCCAGCGATGAAGGAACATGTAAGCGGTTCCATTACTTTAGTGTGCTAGGTATTTGATGGTATTTGATGGTATTTGATGGTATATGATGGTATTTCATGGTATTTCATGGTATTTCATGGTATTTCATGGTATTTCATGGTATTTCATGGTATTTCATGGTATTTCATGGTAGGCCTATGTGATGGTATTTGGGGGTATTTGGTGGTATTTGATGGTATCTGATGGTATCTGATGGTATTTGATGATATTTGATGGTATTTGATGGTATTTGATGGTATTTGATGGTATTTGATGGTATTTGATGGTATTTGGTTGTATTTGATGGAATTTGATGGTATTTGGGGTATTTGGTGGTATTTGATGGTATCTGCTGGTATTTGATGGTGTATTGGTATTTGATGGTATTTGATGGTATTTGGTGGTATTTCATGATATGTGATGGTATTTTGTGGTATTTGGTGGTATTTGGTGGTATTTGATGGTATTTGATTGTATTTGATGGTATCTGATGGTATTTGATGGTATTTGGTCGTGTTTGGTCGTATTTAGTCTACAATTACGTCCTAGCAAAAAAAACCCCAGATTTCCAGACTTGTAGATGTGCATATTTTATTATCTCTGCATGCTTTAGAAATAATAGCTGTGGCAGACTTTCAGAATAGAAGGGTATCTGATACAGCACGCTTCATACACCCACAGATTTTCCGTATTGCGCCCGCACGTGTAACAGAAGTGATACAGCACGTTGTCGTCGACGCAGTAGTATGGTCTGGCAACTGGGGGTAGGCGTTCTCCCCATGTCTCACCGACCAGAACCGAACCCAGACACAGCGCTAACAGGACGAACGTGGACCTCATGGCGAACTTATACAGTCTGAAATGGATTACAAAATTCGTAATTATTACACATATGCCTATCCTTCCAACATAGCTATATTGTATACGATGCAATACATATATATTCGTTTTGTGTCGGTCTGATAATCTGATTGGTCGATTTTAAATCAACTATATATATTGGTTACCTAGTCTTGATTGATTGTAGTCGAGTCACATTAGTAAACGATTACGCAAATTTATGAGGGAGTAGGCCTATAATCCCTGCCAAAAATTCAGGAGGCAGAAATGAAATCAGCCTATTTCCTGTAGCCTATGCATGGTCTCGTATCTGTGAATCAAACCTCACCGATCGCACGATATTGCAAAAATTGATTTAAAATGGCGGCCATTTTGGATTTTCCGCCATTTTGAAATGGTATATTTACAAATTAGTGCATTGCCCATGTAGTACTATATGTATTCAATGATATCTGAACATTATACACCTTGTTTCCTTCAAATGTGCCCTCTATAGCGAAAATGAGAAATGTTGTGTACTTGGGCAAGGTACTCCACTTCGCAGGCATGCAGATGGGCACAGGGATGAGATAGCCGCGTCCTCTATATCTGTAAATCTTTAGTAGACATCAATGTATTTATGTGACACAACAAATTGCTTTTAGCTTCTAGTGCAAGATTGGTTTGGCTATATTAGCTAAATAGTTACACTACGAGGCCGCATACAATGTATAGAAATTAGATGTGTCAAAGTACAGTAGGTGACAAAACCTCCGCATTGAGGCTCTCTAGTCTCTATCCGATGTCCAGTGATGTGATGTGCAAGACGTGCCAAAACCTCTACATTGAGGCTCTCTAGTCTCTATCCGATGTCCAGTGATATGATGTGCAAGACGAGATAGCAGTAGCCTAAGTTCATCCGCATTGCGTCATGTTTATCAGAATTACGCGCGTGTGTCAAGTAAATGGTAGGCATAGACCTACGCGTCCAGACCGCACTGCATTGCACTCACTATCCGATGGAATAATTAGGTCTAGTGTGGATATTTCGAAGAGTGTATAGGAGGATATGCCGATGTATGTAATATAATAGACCTATAGGCTACTCTATATACAGTATACGGTATTTTGTAAATTTATTACTTACCGATATCAGTTGTGTTCGTAGATTAATAATAAAATGAATGTGACAGTAATATCTTCTGACCTGCTACCCAAACAAAGTGATATAGCCTATTAATAGTCTAAAATCCAATTAATATATTATTAATTATATGTGCACATCTGCGTAGCCTATTGCGCAATATTATAATTATCTATGTTTTATGTCAGTCATCTTTTAATCACATAAAATACATGTTATCAAAAAAATATATATATTTGGCAGGAAATATGCCCCTGTATAGCATAATATATTATACAACATTCTATAATATTTGGTGATCACACAAAAAAGTATTGCTAGTTCGCGGGTAATAATATTAACTACCAGAAGCGAAATCAATGATGTATAGCGTACAGTGCAGTCTAAATAAACAAAATGATGAATTAGTGGAATACTCACTGCACGTGGTCCGCACGGGAACACAGACTGTCAGTACAGCCAGGCACTCTCAGAATGGTCGCCATGTCGTATGTCTACCGAGCCTATACCGTACGGTCGAGCTCATGCCGCTCGTTCTCTGAATCTCTGATAGACTGAATATATACGTATAGTAGCAACGTCGGATCAGCTCAATGGTCACGGCAACCATCTCACAACACTTTATGGAGATGAGATTTTTTATCTTTCCGGTGTACTTTTATTGGATCACCCTGTTCAGGCTCTGCAGTCTGGATCTGTACTCTTACGCACGTAGGTATAATATTTTTGTTATAGCTACCGTATGCATTTATAATCGCCGATATTATATACCTATACCTAATGTATAAAACTGTTATAGCTAAACTCTATACAATTACAATATTATGTTACTATGTGTTATAGGCTAGCTTGTCTATAACCTATACACGCACTGATATAACAACGACACGAACACACGACAAAGTCGGCCATCTGTCGTGAGTGAAGCACGGTTGCGGTGCCCCAGTGTCTACCGCCCCACCACCCATCCTCCACCAATGTATGTACACCTGTAACGTGTCACCACCGTAGCCCAGGTCGTGTACCTACAGCTACAGCCTACCTGTTGCACGACTGTACATCGATCAATACCTGCTAGGTACAACCTAGTAACTATAACTAGGCCCTATACTTGATCATGGGACGGGTGTTAGTTAATCTGCACACTAATCTATGTAGTATACAGTATATACAGAGACTCAACACATATACCTAATCATGACACATAATTATATAGTTCCTACTTTGGCATTTGGAGTCAAATCATTGAGTATAATATTCTCACAATGTGAGAGGTGTATGACAATATAACCGCATTCACCTATAGGTTAACAAGCATTGGTCCACATTGCGGTCACTCCTCGCGATGAACAGTTATGTATCAGCTAAACTGGCCGAAAGATAGTTAGTGGGGAAACCGGAGTACCCGGAGAAAACCACCGAACGTGGGCAGGATTTTCCATCTTCCATTACGCGAAGGGAAGAAACTAGTAGAATTCTTACGAAAGATACCCAGTCCCCAGCTCCTCAATTTATACCTACTGGACTAGCGGGACAATTAGAGGTACAGTAAGTTCCTTGCCCAAAAGAATTACAGAAAATGGGAAAATGGCACAAACATTTTCCGACCCAGGATTCCGACCCAGGATTGAACCCGTTGTTTATGGGACACTATTCATAATCGCATGTAATACATCATAATTATCAGACTTTTACACGTTGCATGGGCAGATTCACAAAATTGTCAAATTAACCAAATTGGCCTTGATGTATATTACCCATATCACCTACTCAAATTGTAGCCTAATTGGTTAATCAAATCACAGTAAGAACTTAATGTTGAAATAATACTTATAATGTCATTAAATATAGATGATTGTTTTTAAATAACACAATTATTATTAGTCCATTCTTTAAACCGAACCGTGTAGGGGGCCTAGGGGCCTAAACTAAATACAGGTAATGGCCACTAGGAGCGAACATATATATATATATGTTAGGAAACCCATATAGTCGTACATTGCAGTCACGCTACCTCATCACTATGATCCGCTGGGCCCACTATTTCGGTGGGGGAAGGCGGAGGAGAGCACAGCGATGTGGTGTGTGTAGTATGCTCAAACAGTAAACACCTAATAATTGCAACACCATGTGTTGCATATTACCATAATTAAATAGTTACAGTTATAAAGAATATATTATGTAATACATCCCACTCTTGTGTCCTTGCACATCTCGCTACGCATGGTCCTATGCAGTGTGCAGTATGCGTTGTACCAATCGCAAACATATATGCCTACAGTATAACGCGACAATCTCATTACTCGACATAGGCTATTAATTTAATTAAACACGTCGTTATACAATTGAAAATGTCCATATAAAACAGTTTGAGATAAAACACATTACACTTGTGGGCTGGCGCAGCATCAATATATTCATATAATGAACAAATTACAATGTGAAATGACTATATGGCGCCATGTGGTATAGGTGATATCCCATGTAAATGTACATGTGCCATGATGTACGGTACTAATGTAGCCTATAGTGATCGTATATCGATCCTCCAACATGCTCCTAATGCTCTGTCATCCCATCATGTTTTACAAATGGTAACCATTGTACTTGTGAACGACATGCCTTATTGTAGGCCTAACGTAAAGCAGTCCATGATGGTTGATAGGCCGCCAACAATAATTATTGATTTCATATTCATAGCCTATACATTTATTATTATAGGTAGGTGTCAAAAATAATACTGTAATGAGTAAGTTCTTGGTGATGAACACATTGTTTCTTATACCCCAGGTTTCCCCCAACCCCATATATCACCACAACTCATCA
>WNLI01004361.1:0-12158 GCA_025802215.1 Wirenia argentea
ATATTGACTCATTTTCTTGCGTACCCATTATTCCTGGAGATTTTTTGGGCATTTTTTTGGGCAAAGAATAAGAGTTTTTGAGGGCAAAAATTATTAAAATGCCTAAATAATGAGATGAAATTGTTGAAATTACACTAACTCTTGTATAAAATATTAGCAGGAGAAAATTGGCTTTCAATATTTACCAAAATATCTGATAAATATTATAAAACGTCAAAATTATCTGGTGAACATCGAAATGTGGGTTCATAATTCAACTTTGTCTATGATTTTATGGACAAATAATATAGCCTACTACAATGTAGTCTGTCACAACTCACAATCAAATCTTTTAGTATTTCCTGTTGTTTTCATTACACAGACAACGCATAATTTATAAATCCCCCCTTGCCACATGAGGCTATTGCAAACGTAATAATTCTTCTAACAGTTCAAACTTTCTGCGATTGCACGTTACATTACAAATCATACAATCGCGGCCCAGTGGTCAGTGGTGCTCCTATCCTAACACCCACACAGCAAGCCCACAGACATAGCGATTCAAACAGTTTAATGCGTAAAATCATTGCTCAGCGGTGGTCTGATCACCAATCAACTTAATCCTGCTGATCCATAAACAAAATGGCCGCATGATCAACAAAATGGCCACCAAATCCATAACTCACTGTGGGATCTTAATCCATTTGTGGGATTAAAGCGCCAAATCTTGGGACAACTCCGCACCGTACGATCATTGCAATAATTCATGACAATAACCACAACTCACTTCGCAATGGTCTATTGTAAACTGTAAATTTTAGCTGGTGGAATTTTTTGGAGATCATAGAAATTCAATTTTTTCTTTATTTTCTGGGACGTTTCTTTTACAGTTACCGTCTAAAGTGGCTGAAAGTGTACCCGGAGAAAACGGTGGGTAGGATTTTGTCCATCTTTCCGACTCGAAGACAGCGGGAAGAAGCCACCAGGAAAAAGCTAGCAGAATTGCTACTAAAACTACCCAGTTCCTAGATGCACAATTTAGCCACTGCACTAGTGGAGGCAAGTAGAGATAAGTTCCCTCTGTCCAGAGAATTATTACAGAAACACAGGGAAAATGCCACTAAGATTTGCAGCAGCGCAGACTTGAACTTGCGACTTATCTGGGACATCCCGAGGCGTACCAATTTAGTTTGAGAAGTAGAGCCCATAGCAATGACTTTATTTAAATAGGTGAAAATAACACACAAGTGAAAATTCACCCATCTACAGTAACTACCGAGTGTTGACAATAGTAACACAGTCATAGATTTTCGGCTACACAATCTCAAATAATAGCACAAAATTAATGGCACCGCACCAGACCATTCACGACTGTGGCTCGCGGAATTAAATACGCCATAATGACTGTCATTCCCCTGATTTGACGCACTAAAGTCATTATTTGGGTAAATATAATAAACATTAGAGAGATTTATTTTGTCTGTGTGGAGACATATTAGACAGCGACTCGTACTGATTTTACAAATTCACACCGTGTGAGAATGTGTGATTTTTTTTCTATTTTTTGTTATGCAAAATGTCGACTGGTATACGACTAGACGTGTGGTGTCAATCAAATTAATTTATTTCATTTACCGTACCATTTTTCTCAACTACATTTTCATGTTTAAAAAATTGAAAGATATTGTGTAAATATCACATTTCTCGTTTAAAAAGAGAGTAGGTAGCCTACTAGGTAGCCTAATAATATTGTGTCAATATTGGGGGTTAAAAAAGGTGTGAAAAACTAATTGTGAATATGAACATGATTTCCAATTGTTTCTGTTTGCACAAGAATTAACTGAACAGAAAAGTAAGTGATTACAACAATTATCACAAAATTGTAAATCACAAAATCAAATTTGCATTTCTCATAATATTCCAATCAACAAAGCATAGTAATGTTATCAATTAATTTTATTTAACCGCACATTGTAACTGCATAATATTTTGAAGATTGAAATATAATAGAAAATATAACGCAAGGTGTAAATGACAATTCTCCACTAATAGAGGATTAAAATATAATGGAAGGTGTAAAATGGTACAAATTAGCCATCAAAGGGCGACAATCACCTGCGATAGAATTTGATAGGTATCAATAAAGACCCTAATTTGCTACAATAGGTGTATAGTCACCCATAAATGGCCACCTATTGGGCGTTTAACAGGTACACACAAAGGTATTGATGAGCTGCTTCGAGCGCACAGGTAGACATAAAAGGTCACTTAATTGGGCAGGTAAACTTCAAAGGAAATATTAAGAAGTTGATAATTGTAAAGAAAACTGACATCAGATTTCAATTTTCATAAACAGTGATCACTGGACAATGTAGGGTGAAGATGAGACAAGTGGTAACTCAGGCAATATAGTCAGGTAAAACATCAAAGGAAAGTTAATTGGTCAGTCAGGTACGCAATATTGTCACTCAGGTGCACTTCAAAGGACACTGCAGGTAGCCTAATTGTTACATACATATCAATCACTGGACAATAGAGATATAATGTAATAAATGTGCGATAAATGGTTGTTAATGTATTTTATCAGAATAATTCTTCAGAAAATGGCAATTATGTAGCCTATATTGGTGACAATAACCAATTTAATGCAGTAAACACACTGGCACAGATAGATAGATGGAAAAGATCAAAGGGATATTATTAATTCACCCAAAAGTCATCAGTAGATCAATTAGTTTTTATTATTTGTTATGTATGATTTGGATTGCTATAGACACAATCATTTAGATTGGATAAGTACCTTCTTTTACTGTAAATAATTTGAAAAATACAATGATGTAAATAGAAGAACGTGTAATAAAATTTGATTATAGACACAATAGATTTAGAATAATCGATTAATTAAACCAATGGAATAATTTATTGATGACTGGTTTCGGAAATTAGTAATCACATTTCTCTGCAATGAGAGTTTAATTTCTGAGAAAAGTATGACAAATCAACTTGGATCATTATAAAGCTGACGTTAAGCCCTTACTCGTTAAAATAGTGGAAGATACGGCAATTCACAATTTTCTTATGTTACCACAAGCAGTCAATCAAAAATCTTTTTATGCGGGAAGTCAATCTTGTCTATCTTATCTATGGGCTCAGTGTAGACTATGGAATAAACAAATCATCCAATCAGCCGCTTGGTATAAATAAACAGGCCAATCAAACTATTTCGCTCATCTAATATTACAATATTTTCTATATTCCACCCCGTGCCAAAATTTAATGCCAAAGTTTTTTATTCAAATTTTTTACACATAAAATAATCAAAATTAATAGGTATATTGTATTTGTATTAAAATACAGTGTAAATATGGTGCGAAAAACACACCAACAAAAAATATTGGAAAAGACTTGATGAAACGAAAGGAAGAAAAGGGTGTGTCTGTTTACCGAGAAGTACCAGAATAGACCAGAATAAACCCTCATTGTATACAAACAAATCAAGCATATCAAAAGATGGGTGGAATTTTAAGTGATTTGTGTATGTAAATATTATGATACCACTTAATGGGTATATTGTCTAGTCAGTAGTCAATCTACCAAGAGCTGTTATGCGAATCTAGTCAAGCCAAAGACCTTTACATTATCAAAAGATGTTATGATGCGAATCTTGCTTCTCAAGATTAGGGCAATTATCACTTTGATGCTCAGGAAGGATCTTGATGGACTATCAGCATAAACAAGAACTGGTAAAATTAATGGTCTTCATCTACTGATTTACAGTTATCTTTTTGGTAAGAATTATACATTATAGTGAGTGTGCCGTGACATAGGGCCTATAGAGCCATGCTTAAAATGGCTCGGCGTAGAGTTCTTTCTTGGCAGATGAATATGTATACTCATGTGCTGGGCTCTGTTTTTGTGTAGTGGAAACGCTAAAGCCAACCGAGCTAGCTCCCGAGCCCGGCCAAATTTTGTTGGTAACTAATATGAGTTTATACCCATTTTAAACGAACATTTTTGGTCCGGCACGGCACACTCTAATGGCCAACATCTCAAGGTGGGTATCATAGCCTCAATTGTGATGTAAGAAAACCTACTTTATTTTCGTACGTAAACGAATGTGGGGCCTGGTGCTGTCCAGTTTTGGTGTCGAAAAGGGGCGCGTGTAAAAGGCTTGTATAAAAGGGGCGCGTGCTAGTGACAGTTTAAAACACTAGTGTATACAGTTCCTAACTTCCTGGGCCCGGGCTGTGTTCTCCCATTCTGTGCCTGGCCATCGAAAAACATTCTAACGACTATTAGAAACTCTTTTTCGGTACCATTCATTTATAGCTCACCTATGAGAATACAAATTTGTAAATTGTAACCCATATTTGCCTCAAACATAAAGTTAATCCCATGTCATTACTATTATCCAACATGGTCTGCTACTGTATTTTTGTATGACGACGACGTGACGTATCCTATTTGCCCCACCCCATATCCTATTTGCCCCGCCTGTTCGGTTATTTACCCGAGACAGTTAGCTGTTTGTCTGTCTGCGTGTCTGTTTGTGTCTTACAGACAGCCTATTTACCGCAGTCAGTTAGCTATTTGGTTAAAGTAATAACATCACATGACATGACGATTTTTGGTGATTGTCTGTTTGCATTTTACACATTTTACCGAGAGCCTATTTTCCGCAGTCAGTTTCTATTTGGTTAAGGTAATAACGTCACATAACATGACATTTTTTGGTGATTGTCTGTTGGCATTTTACAGACTATACCCAGTCTATTTGGATAAAGTAATAAAATCACATGACGATTTTGGTGACTCTTATTTGAAAATCGTGACACGTTTGTTGATGTGACAAATCGGCGAGCGTTTCTCAGAAAAATCATTGACTAATTGTGTGAGAAATTGTGGGAAAAAGTTTTTCTGCCATTTAAATATCATCAGTTCTTTTTTGTGTTTTTACATAAAGATAATTACATGACATTTTTTTGGCGCCGCTATTACATAACAAAATTGGTAAACGTGCTATCTATTGTATGATTTTTAATCGAAACGACGAAATTCAAGATTGCATAATTTGATTTCATAAACCGCGTTGATACTGTTATGTAATAGTGGGATACATATTAAAAGTAAGACCAAGAAAACATGATCATAATCTAACAGATCTGTCGATAATCTCCTAAGAAAGGAAAGAGATTTTACTTTGTAATATCTTTAACTCGATGTAATGGTGCGATACGTAAGTATTAAAAGTAAGACCGAGAAAACTTTCTTATGAGCACATGATCATAATCTAACAGACCTTTCGATAATCTCCTAAGAAAGGAAGAGATTTTACATTGTAATATCATTAACTCGATCTAACCATAAGTACCAACCCGGCTTAATCCCTACTTAAGACCTATTTAGATTTCTCTATTCATTTTTACCCGCACCTCAAGGAATATCAAATCTCCAAACGTATCTATAAACACACCATACAAACCGAGCTTATCGATACCAAACCGGTAACCATATCTTCAGTCACTATGCTTCAGTTCGTATGCCGCACTAATGTTGAACATTTCTACCCGCACCTCGATGAATATCAAATCTCCAATCGTATCTATAAACACACCATACAAACCGAGACTATGGATACCAAACAGGTAACCATATTATGTTCAGTCACTAAGCTTGGGTTTGTATGCCGCACTAGCGTTGAGCCATAGCATGGTCCAGGATATGGCTGTAGAGCGAGTATCAATTTATACGTCAAATTCTTCAGTCACCATGCTTCAGTTTGTATGCCGCACCACCGTTGTGCCATAGCATAGGTGTCCAGGATATGACCTTAGAGTGACTATCAATTTATACAGCAAATTCTAATTTTGACTTGACTGTTTTTGTCGTAACCAGGGTGCAACGGTAGCACAAAATTTATAGTGTGTATCCTGGTCATATTTTCGATAAAATATAGTAACTGTTGTTACAACAATTAAATGTGCGGAAGCTGTGCTAATCTAGTCAATATTGTCACATTTTCAAATTTCAATGGATTCGGCTTTTGCTGTACCTAGAAACATAATTACATTTTCAATTCTGCAAGAGTCTGAATTCAGGGGGAAAATGCTGGCACACAACCCCACATAGCGCCGTTCCTAGAAAGCGTAGGCTATGACACTTGACAAGTTTGTTGTATAAATTGCACTCTGCATTTGGATATTCTACTGTATTTGTTGCTAGAGCATCTCTGTAGCATCTCTGGAACAACTCTATAGCAACTCCATAGTAAGTAACTCTGTAGCAACTATGAAGCTACAATATCAAACTCTATCGACACCATACTAGTCAGTAGTCATACACACATCATATGATTTTAAGATAAACTTCGACGCTAGAGTGCAACATATAAACTGACACAAAAATCCATGCATTGAATCCACGTATCACAAAATGTCGTGTATTCACAGTATTGTGTCATCAAAAGTTGTGCTCTATGAAAGTGACCTATTCAGGAGTAATCACGAAAGTCGTGTATTGTGTCATCAAAATCCGTGCTCAATGCAGTTCGCTGATATAACTGTGATTAGCCAACAAAAGCTCGGTCATTTTGGTCGGTGGTGGTCATTTGAGTCCATGGTGGTCATTTCGGGATTAGCAAACACCACTTGGACACTGGACAGTGAGTGTCCCTCGGAGGTGCCCAATCTTCTTAGTGTAATCCCTCAAAGCAGACGACAAGTTGCTTAGCAGACGACAAATTCTTTAGCAGACGCCAAATTCTTTAGCAGACGACAAAACGCCGCCATATTCTTAAATAGGCCGAATAATGGTGTAAACTTGAATGAAGTTTGTCGGGAGTTATTCAAGAAGGTTGTTTTGGTAAACATGAATAGTTTAAGGGGGATTTCGGGGATTTTTGATGGATTTTTGCTGCTTCGAGTATGTTTTGATAGTAACTGGACAATGGTCAACGTAAGATGCGTATTTTCGTTGCTTCGAGTATATTTTGATAGTAACTGGACAATGGTCAACGTAAGATGCGTATTTAGCTGCTTCAAGTGTATTTTGATAGTAACTGGACAATGGTCAACGTATGATGCGTATTTGCGTAAACACACATCTTGGGACTTCACATAATCACATGCTTTTAGTCCGACAATTGATATTATATACTTTAATGGAGAGGATAATTTGAAGATTTGATATAAGATTATTCCAGTGGGATATTATAATTTTAATGGACATCTTTTAGTCTTTTAAACAGGTAGATCTTTGCATGTGGGTGTGATTAGAAAACTTGCTTTTGGGTATGAAAATTTAGAAGTAGCATTTCCATTAGTCCTGGATGTTCTAGGTCTAAACGCACCTATCCCACTTTCTCCCGGTATATCCCAAGTAACTGGAGAATTTGTCACTATATACTAATTTCAGGAGTGACATCATATGCCTCCCCGTATCACTACGCTTCACTATATTTATGCAAATAGTTGCGCTAAATTGCAGTACAAAATTTGCGTGTATATGAGAAGATTAGAAAACATTACTCTCAACAAACTGAATTTAGAAGTACATTTTACGATTGCTCGATAGGTACAAAATTTGCGTGTATATGAGAAGATTAGATTACTCTCAACAAACCAGTTATGCGAAAAATTGCAGAATTTGCAGTACAAAATTGCCATGTATATGAGAAGATTAGAAAACATTACTCTCAACAAACCGAAGAACATTTTACGATTGCTAGATAGTTAACAAATGACTTTAAGAGGTAGAGATAATTGGCGCCAGATGTTTGAGAAGTGACGTGACAACGAGGTGATTTGTGTTCGCTAGACGTGCCGAGATGGTGGTTTGGGTGATTAGATGACACTTGACGTGACGCTATGTGGTTGCGTAACTGATGTGTATGTGCATGTCACCAGGGGCGTACACAAGTTTGAGGGGGGATTATAAATCAGTCATATGATACGCGATGATAGTGGGGGGGGGGGACCGTGGGGAATAAATCGGCCATTTATGTGATAGTATGTCCTTTACGTTGCACTTGACGTGACGCTATGTGGTTGCGTAACTGATGTGTATGTGCATGTCACCAGGGGTGTTTATTGTGGGGTGGGGGTGGGGTATTTAAATCGGTCGTTCTTTACATCGCCCGATGGGCCGACATGATGGCATGTGATTACGTAAGTCTATGTGCATGTTACTAGGAGTGTGCGTTTATAGTCCCGGGAGGGGGGATAAAAAAATCGGTCCTTTACATCGTACTTTCCCAACATGATGCTATCTGGTAATTCTGGTTACATGTGATGTGTATGTGTATGTTATCAGGGGCGTATGCATGCACCCAAGCCAAATCCCATTCTGTATCGCACAAATTAGTTGCCGACAAGGTCCATTTTTCTAGCACGGCATGGCTCAGCCCATGACAGTGTTTAATCTACAGAAAATGAGGGCCAAGCCGTGCCATACTGAGCTACAGTAATGTAGTGCATGTAGCTGGTGTCGCTGGAGCGGCACAAGAATATTGCTTTGGGTACACTTTTTTCGCTTGTGAGAGTGATGTAGGAAGGAGTGGGTGACTGAGGGGGAGGGGTGGAGGGTGTTAAACAATACAGTTAGTTACATCTTTAGCGGAAAAGGGGGTGGTAGGGTGGTTTTATATTAGCATAATATATGATATACACCGGTTGGATATTTTCCTATTTCAATTTAGTCCTGTACATTAAAATGGGCGTGTCAAATCTACTGTATGTATTCTGCGTCATTACTGGATTAACGGCGACGAATATCAAATTATCAGCACCTTATTGAGTAACCATTTAGCAATAATTACTTTATTTAAAACGAGCGATTGTTCGATTTTTTTACGTCAATTATTCGAGTTTCATACCTTATCCAAACACAGCTGGATTTGGGGCCTGTCTGAGAGCCCACATAAACCAAATTCTATCGCGTCGATTGCTTCGATCGCATTAAATTTATCTGTTTGAAACCGCCGTAAATATCCGTGCTATTATCGAACGAGTCTCATTGCGTAGCCACAACAATACGCGTCTATTTAATATCGCTGTCTCAATTTATTCGCACACAATTTTTTACGCAAATTTTTATATCGTCAATTTTTATCACCTCAGCTTATGATAAAAGTAATCAATTTTTGATACCCCATTCGGCCGCCGTTTTAATGATGTATCGATAAAATAGATTTCATGATCTATTATTTGTATATCTCGGGGACAATTATTACGAGATGTTGTAACCATGATCTTTCCCAGTTGGAAGGCACCATCCGGTTTACCTAACCAGTTTTGGTTAAAATTGTATCACGTGAAATACAATAGAAAATGACGGGTTTCATATGAATTCTTCTAATAAAATTTTTTCAATTTGCGGTTTTTACAATTCTAATAATTGTGAATGTCATTAATATGTATCTGTTTTGTAATTTGGCGACATCATGTGACGTTAAAAAGACATGAAATTCTGCTCATTTCCTTTATAAGGAAATAATGACATTGTGTGTGTGACTGGGTTGTCACGTAAGTTTTGTCGTGTTTGTCTGTGGCATCTTGAATTTTCGAATTTCTGGCGGTTATTTGTTTATTTTCGGGGGTTGTTTGCTGGTTCATTGATTCGATGATTAGGTATGTTATCAACAGTGGCGCTGACAGTAACTAGGTTCAATTCCCAAGCTGGACTATGCATGCAAAAAAAATGTAGTCAAAAATGGGTAATAACCTGCGGAAATTCCAAAATATGTGGTAAAAAATATGTGTGCCTGGCCCTATGTACTGTACACACAGTATAAAAATATACCAGTTCACATTTTACATTTTTGTCATGGAATATGGTATACTGTATGTATAGTGTATACCCAATATTTACATTCAGAAAATGAAATTGGAACATGATTTTAACATTAATTTTGTTGTTCTGTCACGAAGGTAGATAATCACTTAAATTAACAACGAAATTCCAGCTATCCTCATTATAATCGCTGATCAGTAAACCCAATTAAGCCGTTAACACACCAAATCTTAATTCGAGTTGATTCGAATTATGACTGATCCAGATTGATTCAAATCAACCCGGATTTGAAAAATGCACCGTTAACACATTTCCAGGTAAATCGAGGTAAATTCGATTGGATATCGCGATCGATCGTGACCTCTTTCTGACAGTGGGCATAACTCCGTCGTTAATACCTACACATCACGTGATAAGCGGATCCGAGTTGATTCGGATTAATCGATGTTACCGTTTACACACTGACGCGCAAAACGGGGCAAAGCGAATCGGGGGCGAAGTGGGTCGGCAAAATCCACATCGAGGAGGGGTGAGAAAATTTATCCGAGTTGATTCGGATTAATCCGAATTAAAGTGGGGTTGGTGTGTCTCGAACTGGGACCGTATTCGGATCAATACGAGTTGATTCGGATTGGGGCGGCAGTGTGTTAACGGCTTTACAAACACAAACATAGACCTGCTTAGGTGGCACTTCCTTCCTTAAATTCATTGACACCAACTTCCTATCCTGGCGTGATTGACAGCGGATTATTTGACAGACAAACCTTAAAATCCACCGATTAAAGTTCAATAATGTCATTAAACAATATTGTTCCACGAAATAATTAGGCAGTTTATTTACATAGTTATTGGGAAAATCTACATAAAGTTATACAAATCGCACAAGGCTGGGGTTATACGATCAAATGGCATGTGTTTCAGCAAATAATTTAGCAAATAATTCATCGCTATTTAGCCGTTGTTTAACTGACGTGTAATCATCGTTTAGCGTAGTTAACCGTTGTGTCCTGTTGACTTCTACAGTGTGTGTCCACTTTGTCGAGAAAAGTAAACAGACGAAAAACGGCGTTAGACACGAAAAATGTGAATGACGACACAGGGATTGACTTCCACATTGGAGGGGTTGGATGCAAGAACATGATTATTTCCTTCTTGTTGATTGGTATTTATCAAGTTCTGAAGTTCTTGTATTTATCCCTTCAATTTGTCTAGAACAATATCAATAGTTGGACGACATCGAATACACATGTCGCTTCGAGGAGCAAATAGAAAATAGACGATTTATTTTGTTGTCAATTTTTTTCATTGTACTATTTTTTTCAAGATTGTCGTCAATTGGTTCATTTTTATTTATTTTTTCATATTTTTATTATTTTTATTTTTATTATCAAACAAATGACTAGCCTAATCTCAATACATAAACAATTTGCGGTATTTTAGCAGTTCCTCAAAAACAGATGATACAATTTATTTCTGAATCACTTTTGTGCAGCAGCAGACTCTGTTCTATCAACAAAAAAGTAAAATACACTACATTTACAATAATATTTATTTTTTATTTTTTAATAAATTTTTTTGAATTTTTGTTATTACAAAAAACCTATAAAAAAAAATTCTTATCAAACAAAAATACAGATAATTAATTTTGATCAACTTTAGCAGCCGATACAAAAGCAGACGACACAGAATATTGCCGAGTCATCACCTGCTTGCAGCAGACGCTGAATGACATCACCAAAGTTAATACCCCAAGTCAACAGCTCAGTCAACATCGACTGATGTTCTTTGTTTGTTTGGCGGATCTTTTTGACTCGAGATTTTATGAAAAACCACTTGTTTTATCTCAAGGGGGATTACCCCGTGAGATTGATGCAACAAGGGAGATAACTGAGATAAGACAGATGATGTCGATGGATGGACACTTTTATGATAACAGTGGAATTGTCGGTGCATAGGATTATACTGGGAGAGTTCCCGAGTTCGGACTACTTGATGCCTCAGAAAAAGGGATAAGATTGATCTGAGGAAATATAGTGGGAGACGATCGTAGAAGGTTTTATAAATTTGTAATGTGCAATGTACATACAATAAATAATACAGCAAAGATATAACAGGAATAATTCAAGTTGCCTATTCTTGAAAACTTTGCACTCAATTGAACTCACCTCTAGAACTATTCCTGAATATAATTATTTTATCAACAAAATTTTCATTTTACCTCAAAATGAAGATAAACTATTTTATAATTACATAGTTATCACCAGAACTACACCAAACCTAGGGTGCATATTATATCTATGGATAAAACTCCCAGACAGGTTGGCAATGCCACACACTGACCCCTATAAAACTTTTCATACAAGTGGGATGTGAACCACGGACCTCCACAT
>WNLI01004472.1:0-18800 GCA_025802215.1 Wirenia argentea
CTTAGCATGTAGGCTTAATTTGACCTTCAATACCATCCCTATCATCCCTCAAAAGATACTATTTGCCTAGAGTATACTTTAATTATGGATTTAATTTGAGTGTTCTATTAAAGTGTTTTATTGGGGTGTTCTATAATTCCAGCTCTGGAGTTGACCTGTTTTCCCGCGCTGTGGAACAGCAAATCCTCAAAAATTGGAGTGTGCTATTGCTATTGCAGTCTTCGGGAAATGGGATTGTGGAATCAGTGGAAATGATCGAGCATTTAGTCTTCTGAGTGTTGTTGGAAAAGTATTCACTATCGTGTAGTATCCAACTCTCTGAGCAAATGGAGTCTACTGTATCCAAGAGAATTGTGGTCATTGCAGGGGGTGATCCCATTCAGCCAATATCTTGACTCTTCTGCTTTTTTTAGTCATCCACTGCTCAGTTAATGATAATGATCCCGGCCATCACAATATAGATTTAAGAAGTTCCCATTTTTAAATCAATGTTAACCTAATTGTGGACAGTGAGTATACCTTTAACACAATAATAACAAATATGGTAGACCTATAGTTTAATGTAAATTGTAGATATTTTTATATTATGGCTTACCTTTAAAGTGAGTGAATTCTCTGATACGCTATATAATAATGAGTACTGTGATTGAACATAATATATTCATAATCATTATTGAAATATCATCTCAAGGCACATACATTTAAGGTTTAGTATTTAGAGGAAACAATTATTGAAAAAATTATTCAGAAATTTTAACCTTCAATTTCAGACACCAGAATAAAAACTGAACAGGAAGTGACCAAAAGGCCCTTGTACCAAGCCATAAGTTCGTACATGCCCAGTCATAATTGGGGTTGGCAACATCGTAGTCATCTCAAATTTAGGATTTTAAAATTTCCCATGTTCTCTTTCCTTTCAACAGTAAACTTTAAAGGAGACATACTTTTTTATACCCTGCCATGAAATGCAGTTATAAAATAATGTATTTTACAAAAAAAAATGATACAATCATGTCTTGATGCAAAACTACATCCTCTATAATTTATTTCTTTATAATTAATTTAATTTAATAATTTTAGTGAAAACATATATATATATTAATGGTGGTTTTTTAATTGAAGTTTTTTAAACTGAAAGAAAATAATTTAAATTAATAAATTACCGGTATGTATTTTTGCACAAACGATGTTGATATAGTAGAATATAACTATAACAATAATAATAATATTTATATAATATTTTGAATTAAATTTACTTTTACTTAATAAGTCATTAAGGTGTTACTCTTCCCTATACTATAATTATTTCATATGACTTATACGGCTCTTATTTTAATTATTTATATATCGATAGTACATATTAAGACAAAACATCTTCATAATATGCTATCACCCGTCGAAAACTCCATAACTGTCTCAACTACTCCAACAAGCGCCAGCACAACCACAACAGTTACTATACCAACCTAAACATCATCACCATATCCATCAGTGATTCAGTATAACCCTCACCATAAACACAGCCGCAACTACCACCATGATCATCTCTTTTCATATATTACTGTTCTAAAACTTGCATATTATTGTTCCTTATAATTAGCAATCCCATAATTAACTAGCACTCCTGCAATTAGGTATGCGTGACCTATCGATATGATATACATTCCAATTTTCTTATCTGACGGTGAGAAGGACCTTTTCAGCGTCTATGTCGAATGCTCTAAAACGTAGACTAGGGTACTCCACAACTCCCCGTGCGAATTCAGTCTCGCATGTGGCTACTAATTATCTCATAGACAGTATATACATATAGGTGTAGCGATAATGCGTCAATATCGGGGAGAACACTTGTGTGCTGGTCTTCAAATTTGTCCTTCTTGACTGCTCTTGCACAGTATAGTGGTTAGGGTATGTCGACATGTCATGTTCAACTTGCAATATTAACAATATAACAATTCACCTCTTCACATTGGAACTTTCCGTAGACCCTATATGAATCCGATCCGAAATCAGCATGGATAGAAATTAACTTGTAAAGTCGTTATGTGTATAAAGACGTAAGCGCAGAAAATTACAGAAGCCTAAACAAATCTGAAATTTACCATTGAGACGTTATAGTTATGGTACGTGTTTGTTATATGACTCTCCAAAGATTTCCATGTGAGATTATTCCCCAAGAGTTTGGTCTCCATGGAACGAGTTCGTCGTAGAGTTGGTGGTGATATACCGTGTAATAATTCATCAGAGCCTGTTGTGACTAATCCAGTATATTATAAAAATTATATGTATCGGCGAATGTTTAGGACAATAAATACTCCGTTTTGACTGCTTTCTATTATGTTTTATGTGTCTATCAAAGGTTATGTGCGCGTACTTTCTGAATGTATATTTATGTACGTATATCATGCATATTTCCATAACGCTATATACGTACGGAAAGCTGCACAATGCGATTCTTTCCAATGTCCAAGACATTTGACAAGTAGACCGCTTTAACCCTCACATTTTTTGTCGATGAATAGTCATTATCTAGCTTCTACAGCTTCCACCAATCTTCGTCAGACACAATCGACAATCTGTCAGATGGTCAATATTCAGACTCGACTTTCACTTCTCCTAGGAGGCGAATTGTAATAAGTAAACCAGGCAAGTACATCATTTATCATGAGACACTTGATAGATTGTCGGCGACTGGCACTTGGAAGTAATTGGTCTGCCGTTTATAAGAACGATTGTCAGCTTTACGTGATATATTTTACTAGCTGATCATACACCATACATCACGACAATAAGCGCACATCAGCTTTAAGAGACGCTTCGCTCAATACATTCTGACGCTATCGTGAGAATTCAGCCTATTTCGATCGGGCTTTCGGAGAGTGCACACAGACAATCAATGTGCCCCGACAATTACCGTACGTACATTGTATTGCCATTGCTCAGTTTCAGCTGTACTTTAGATAAGTGCTCATTCGCAAACTGGGTCAGCTTTAATTTGTATTATCGAAGTATAGAAAACAATTCGAGATTAGCGTCTATAAAACAATACCGGTTTATGCGTCGAGGAAACAGATTAGGTGGGTTAAATCCATTACGCGCACGTTTACAGACAAAACCATGGGGGATTATGTAATGGCACACAGTAATGATAGGCATGCGAGATAATACTATTTGGTGATTTTTTTATTCGCGTTGTATTCGGCTGCTGGGAGATTCCGTTAGGCTTCATGACGTCTTATTTATAATTTGTACCTGTACAGTATATCTCGATAGCATAGCTATTCAAACAAAACAGAAAACACCTCCAAATACTATCACCAACATAAAAACTGCTACTACAACCATGACCAATCGCTTTTCCAAGATCCACGGTTTGACCACCTGTATATTGTTCCTATAATTATCAACCCCATAATTGGCAACCTCTCCTGCAATTAGGTATGCGTGACCCATCGGTATGATATATTCCAATTTTCTTGAGACGTTGGTCATTACGCGTACGTGTTTGTTATGTGACTCCAAAGCTTTCCTGTGAGATTATTCCTCAAGACGAGAGGTTTGGTCTCCACGGTCCACGGAACGAGCTTGTCGTAGAGTTGGAGGTGATATACCATGCAGTAATTCATTAGAGCCCGTATTGACTAATCCAGTATATATTAAAAATCATCCTATAATAATTATATATGAAAATCGGCGACTCTTACACAGCCCGTTATGATTGCTTTCTATTATGTTTTATGTGCCGATCGAAGGTTATGTGCGCGTACTTACTGAGTATTATTTATGTACGTATATATGATAGAGATTTCCATAATATGTAATGACAGATGGCCATCCCTGAGTCGTATTGTACGACAACAAAAGTGCTATATTTGGCTTATGGGTGGTGTTCTCTAAGAGGAATATATATTTGGCAATAAAGGAAATATTCTTGGAGTGGTTTTGGGTGGATTTATGTTTCGTGGATAACATGATAAAACACCACTTAGCATGAATATCAAACAGTTGTTTTACAACAAACATATATAGGGAATGACCGAGTATAGTACATGTGTATATATATCAGTACTCTTGGAAATGCATCCATAGGCAGGGTAATGGGTTTAAACTTTAAAACACCCTGAGCGTATTATTCGTAGTTAAAAACACATTTGATGGTTTTTTTTAATTAGTTGAACCACTTCGTAACCAACAGACCACAGACGAATGTACGTACAGTATATTCAATTGGTGTTCAAGTAGGCCTACTGGATGTTTGATCAATGTCGTTTTCCCGGACAAGGGCCAGCGTGTACCATGGTGCACGGTTTTTTCCAGATTTAAAGAACCGTTCGTGACAGTACAGTATCTCGGTTGTATCGAAGTTAGTCTTCGGTTTTACCTCGAACATTGCCAGATACATGATCTGCATGTACATATTACACCATTGAACGTGTCCTGTGTCTGTTATGTAAAGGGTGTCTCTGTAATCTTGAAGCACTGACTTTGATTGACGGTTGTGGTCGCCTTATCTCATTTCTTTTGCAATAATCCGCAATGTGTCACCCCACATTCCTTTCTGCGATAATCGACGATGTGTCATGTAATGTGGAACGTAGTTACATGTGTTGTAAAGTAAACGACGTGTGTATGTTATGAGTCTAAGCTGTCTATTTCACCGCACTACGAATACACGCTGCTATCATAATATGTGCGTCTAAAATTGTACACTATGTTCCATAAAAACGTTACGCTTTGATTGTCTGTCCCCATACACTAGATATAAGATATATCTAAAAGTGTATCATATCTTTGTTTCTTTTCTTTAACATACTACGGTACATAATATCTACTACGGTATTATGTTAAAGGAAATGAAAAAATATCTGAAAACATATATAAAGGTCATCCAAAGGTCAAAAGTCAGGCATCACACATTGGAAGACAAATTACATACATTTTGACCAAGACATACTTTCTTGATACCACGATAAAGTACTGATCTTTAAATGTACCGTTTGACCTTGACCTTTGACGTTTCCACAAAATGTCAACTGTTTTATAATCTGTAGTTGATGGATTATATCGCATCTATGTTTTTTTCGTATACAATATGTACATTTGCAAAAGTGCGTATTATGTAGGTGTATATACAATGTACCAAACATCACCACTCGTATAAAAGCGCAATCTAATCACTCAGTGGCTAACGGTCTCATTAACTGAAATGGATTTAGCCGTAGGTCGTCTAAATGTGTGTGCTCCCTGTCCCCCGTGGGCACTCAAATTGATTTTAGGGAAAAATACCCGTCGGTTCAGTACGATACTTATCGTGATGTATGTGTATGTATATATGTATTAGGTGACTAAAGAGGTACTTTTCGGAAGGTCGCTAACGTACGTATCTGGATAGACGTTCTGTACATTATTTGTTTTGTTTTTACCGTATTATACTCAATTAGTTAGTTAATGATATAGACATAGTAATTGTGCATGTTATTTTTCTGTGTTATATACTGTAGTATAGTAACTTTAGTTGCCAAGAGAGACAATGTAGTCGACTACAGGCTATGTATAACGTTAAGATTAGAGTTAGACAGCCTAATATTATGAAAGCGACTGTAAATAATATTAAATAAATAAAATAAAAAAGACATAATATCATCCGGTATAACAAAACGATTGCCTAAGCTGTCAGTTTTTAGAAATGACAATCTACAACGTGACATATGGTGTGGGCTATATTATGAAGAAATGTATGATCTTACACAACTATTACATAACGTCTTTGGTATTTACCATTAACAAGTTACTACATGAGAGTGTTAGCTACGTATAATTGTGATCTTACAAGATGGCCGCCGTCACAGAATGTCGTCTAGTGACAGTTTACTTTTCCATACTTTCGAAAAGTTCTAATAATACAATATGTGCATGTCACCCGGTCTGTATAATAATGCCACGTATTGATAACATTTCAAATCGATGTTGTATCTCCTATGTTACATCTCCTACTATGTTACTCGTAACATTTCAAATCGATGTTGCATCTCCTATATTACTCGTAACATTTCAAATCGATGTTGTATCTCCTATGTTAAATCTCCTATGTTACTCGTAACATTTCAAATCGATGTTGTATTCCTATGTACTCATAGCCTACATACTTCAAATCGATGTTGCATTTCCTATGTTACTCGTACTTACTTCAAATCGATGTTGCATCTCCTATGTTACTCGTACTTACTTCAAATCGATGTTGCATCTCCAATGTTGCTCGTAACATTTCAGATCGATATTGCATCTCCTATGTTACTAGTAACATTTCACATCGATGTTGCATCTCTTATGTTACTCGTACATAAATCGATGTTGCATCTACTATGTTACTAGTAACATTTCACATCGATGTTGCATCTCTTATGTTACTCGTACATAAATCGATGTTGCATCTCCTATGTTACTCGTAAATCGATGTTGCATCTCGTATGTTACTCGTAACATTTCAAATCGATGTTGCATCTCCTACGTTACTCGTAACATTTGCAATCGATATTACATCATTCTCCTATGTTACTCGTAACATTTCAGATCGATATTGCATCTCCTATGTTACTCGTAACATTTCATCGACGTTGCATCTCATATGTTACTCGTACATAAACCGATTTTGCATCTCTTATGTTACTCGTAACATTTCAAATCGAGGTTGCATCTCCTATGTTACTCGTGACATTTCAAAACGATGTTGCATCTCCTGTGTTACGCGTATACGTTTCAATCGAGGTTGCATCTCCTATGTTACTCGTAACATTTCAAATCGATGTTGCATCTCCTATGTTACTCGTAGGCCCCTATACGTTTCAAATCGAGGTTGCATCTCTTATGTTACTCGTAAATCGATGTTGCATCTCCTATGTTACTCGTAACATTTCACATCCATGCTGCATCTCATATGTTACTCGTACATAAATCGATGTTGCATCTCCTATGTTACTCGTAACATTTCAAATCGATGTTGCATCTCTTATGTTACTCGTAACATTTCAAATCGATGTTGCATCTCTTATGTTACTCGTAACTTTTCAAATCAATGTTGCATATCCTACATGTTACTCGTAACATTTCAGATCGACGTTGCAGCTCCTATGTTACTCGTACATACTTTTCGTATGCCAGAATCCATGGCCCATTATTAATGTCAACTCATCCATTATGTATGGGTCGTATTGCATTAATGGCATACAATACATGTAATGATCACGTGAAAGCAAGGACGAATGTTATGTAACGCAGCATCAGTAAACAGACGTCACATGGGTTACGTGTCTGTGTGATACAGTACAGTAGCAGAATTAGGATACACCATGCCGTGTTATAGGTCTAAGTAATAAGGAAATACTTGAGGAATACGGATCCGGAACTTAACCATCTGCTTTTTCTTTATGGTTAAAGCTATATTTAAGGATAGTGATACTTTTTTCTGCGGCATAATTCTTATCGAAGCAGTCAGTATTCTTGTATTTATAACGAAGAGGTCGTTTCTCGAACGAAATTACCACAGACATGAACCGGGTGCACTTGCAATTCCTGAATAACGTTGTCTCTGATAACATGACTACAACTTTAAAGATACGGGTTATATTCAGATCAATCTGAATCATTGAGTGGCTGACTCACAGTGCATCTGACAATGTATTGTAATGCGAAGGACCGTGGACAACGTTATCGCTTAGTAGTACAGCACGACTGATCAAAACCATTGCAGTTAGAGGAGTACGGTCGGCCTGTAAGGCTGACTATGCTTAGCTTCTTTTCTATAAACCGTGCAGGGATGGTTGAGATCCCTTTTGGGGTTCAGATAGATCCTGTTCCCTTGTTAGGGAGTTTGTGTCCATCCCATTTTGAGGATCGTAATCCGTGAACTTTGACCACTTGTGACCCGAAAAGGCTTGCTGGGGCGTAAACTGTTTTTAACCATGGTAGATATATAGATTTTGTCAACAAACTTTTTTCCACAACTTAGGAGGAGCCTTCAACATTGTAAATAGCGTCTTTAGTCGAAGTCGTAAAAACTTGTATAAAGCGCTATATAAATTAGACTATCTATCTATCTAAAGTAGCCAAGCTAGGTACACGCCTCGAGAAAAAAACAGACCCCGTCCACCACCAAACCATTCCAATGCATTCGCACACCATGCTCTGACCGTATATAGTCGGATAAGTCTTCGCCCCAGAAGTCACATTCGAAGACTCAGATGTCGCAAGGTTAGTGACGTTAATGACGTCATACCAGAGGTTGATCTATGATTCTCCGAGATTAGGTGATCAATCACGTCCACCTTAATTACCGTCGGGTTATTCCCCGCTCAGCCGCCACGACCAATGTTACGTCACTTCGCATCATCAGTCGCCGAGAAATGCTGATAAATTACTTGCAACATGGCATAAAAAATGGCACTTGAGTGGCATATTCATTAAGATTCGATCGATGTGGCGAGGTGTTATCCATATGTTTGCGTTATAGACTTGTGGTAGCGATAATATGGCGAAAAAGTAATAAACAGTACACGTTCACGTGTGTACAAATGTAATAAATGAATCTACGGTTTTTCCCGATATTTTATCGCAATTTTACGGTTGCCATTACGAATGAATTCTTCATGTCTATATTTCCATCCATTTGTTGGCACTATACTGATTACACAAATCGAATGTAGTAACTAATGCAAAATCAATGCACGAATATACATTAACATACCGTACTCTATTATTAGTTGTTACTGGTATGTTATCTTTTTGTACGACGAGAGATGGATTGTGCAAATTATTATTAGGTATTCGAAAGTAACCGTGTTTATCATATTTACAGTGCCATCTACAGTAGATAGAAATCAAATTGAAAATTGTGTGTTTTGCACACGACATAAATATCCAGCAGCCTTATCTGTGGTGTTTTTAGTTGTTACTGTCTGGTATAACTGATATCTGTCACATTACTGTCTATCACGGGCACGGTATGTCTGATGGATGATATAATATAGAAATTTTCGTTTCACATCCAGGCTTTCCTCTTTCAATACACATGTTCAGCAGCTTGATCTCGAAGTATACTTCGTGGCTTATGTGTAGTGTACATGTGTTTTGTATATACTCACTAGTAATAACCCCCTCTATTTATTCCATTATAACATGTCAAATATTGTAAGAACTGTATAGCATAGATTTTGTAATCCATGGAAAATATGGAATAGGGGAAGGATAGCACTTTCCGATAATGTAAATCATTACACCATATCAGTATGTCCTGCAGTGCATTGTCGATAGGAAATCATCTCACAAACAGGCGCCATTCCTACTTAACTAATGAAATGGTGATTTTTGTATGGTGCTTTTCAACTCAGTGTGACTTGTGGGACATTGCTTTAGGATGTAAAGTTTTACATTATCTGAAAGCGCTATCATTTCCTCTATCATCTAGAAAGCTCTTGCCATAACTAGGCCTACATATTTGGCACGTCATAATGCAATAAACAGGGGATTTTATTTCTAATGCGTATATATTTGTCTCTTTGAAAAGTAATAAGTAAAGTGTAATGCAGCAGTGAATAAAAAAGTATACCGTAAAAACTGTTAATAAACAGTACATTTGGAAAGGCAATACAGCTGATTCGAATGCATAATACTCGGCGTTAAATAGGTTACATCGCCATAATATTCCATTTATAATATTCCTTCATATTTATCTTCCTAAAGAGGAATATTTTTCACTCCTTGTTTTCGAAATTGAAATGTCCATTGCCGAATAATAATATGTCATCGTTTGCATAAAGTGGCCGTTTTACGGCATATTTCGCGGTGTAAAAAAACTACAATTGTGTGTACACGGATACTACAATTGTGTGTACACGAATACTCCTCTTTTGATTGCTTGGGGTAAACATCTGATTAGAGGAGCATAATATCTACCTAACCATAATTTTGTAAATGTCATAATAGAAAAAAGCCTATGTATATTTTTAATCCGCCTAGTATTTAGAATCAAATATAAATCATCGCGATCATTTGAACAGTGTGACCATTATGAATGTCTATACTTTGGAATCATCAATTGCAATGTCAAGTGTTATTAATATAGTGTATGATTTGTATGTCTAGTGGAATAACAAATTGACAAAATGTAATGCATTACATTCCCTCTTATACTCTAGACACCAACCCAAGATCGCAAGTTATTGTCTGGGGACATAGATTTGCCCCAGTGTTCGGAAAATTGCGACAGGCGCTTGGGGCCTTCAATAAAATGATATATCAGTAGTTCGATTTTTTTATTTTTATGTTCTTAGGAATTATACCTCCGATATTACTTTACCCTTTGCATTCTGTGGTACGTCTGCTAGATTGCGATGTACTTTTACCAGTATGTATGCATATACTACGTCTTCTAATACAACTTTGTCATTGTATATTATAATTAAAATAGACACTGATGTATATTAAATGTAATATTTTATTAACATCTCTACATAATAATATACACAGTAGAAATAGAAGCGTGCTAATATATACTGTAATTGGATATATCCTACATTCTATTATTATTAGTGATTTATTATAACATACGTACATTACATTGTATATGACGAACACTTTCAGTTACAGTGGATCTATCAGTATTAATATAAACAATGAGTAGATATGGATGGACAATTTTCATAAAGTATATGCATTATACTGGCCACTTACTAAGCTTACATGGCATAGTATATTGATTATAATATAATTTGACATATAAGTTTCGTCTCGGTGGTCTACCTATGTTATTAATGAACGTTTGCGTTATTGATATGTATGTATTATATACAACCTCTAGCTATGAATATCTGGTACTATGGAATGGCTTAAAACGAGACTTATTTCATACTAATTAAATAATTAATTGCAACGTCTAATGACATACCGGTACCATAATAAAAACATAATATGTATTAATAATTTCGAACGTATTTAATGGAGGGCTGATATGTTCACGCATAAATCAACAAAGGACGTTACCTGCTCTTAGGAAACATCTGTCTAATAATAATGTTCTAGTATCTCCAGTAAAACATTTGGAAACCTAAATAACGTATAACCTAAAATGCATTTAAAATAAGTTATCCACAAAAAAGTATCAACTCTTATCGGCGCATAAGGCCACATGACATACGTAAGATACATTTAATAAACATGGCACGCATACTATTATTTTCGTTATTTTAACTTACTTAAAGACATCGTATTATACGGATACATATGGGTGCATCATTTGATATGTGTGCAATTTTATGCTACCTTAGCCAGTAGCAACAATACGAACTCTTCTATTGTGCTAAATTCATGACAAATCAATATGCACTATTCTACTTTGCTTAGTTTACATGAATCAATATCTCACCTATATTATTGCCGTGTAATTGCAGTAGTAATAATTTACGTATGTACAATGCTATAGTAATTTTGTAATACAGTAGTTACAGTGGTTTTATTGTAGTAGTAAATCTGAACATCAAACGAACGGTCGAATAGTTGGTATTTCACCGTCAGAATTACATCGTTAATAAAATAATACTATGATATTATTTAACAAAATGTAAAACTTGTACTGAAGAATAGCTTTTCAGCTGTGTTGTAAGCGAGTTATAATATCAATAATAAAAAACACGCTGATGATAATTACAGAAATTCTCCTTGACATAATATCTACATGTTGAAAAGTCTGTAGTTTTGTTAGATTCACAAATTATTTTTTTTGAAAAGTTCACGTATGTTTCTATTCTTCTTTCTAACAATGTTTAACGTTATAGCCTACTACTTATATATATACTCGCCTCTTACTGACAGCGTTGTTATTTTGCAATTTTGTCAACGTATTAGACGAAATTCAGGACTATTTGCAGCTGAGAGTTTTCTTTAGCGGCCATAAATGGACGCGAGTTATTTTATTTCCGAAGGAACAGAGAAAACATACATGGAGTCGGCCTAAAGGCTTCCTATAATAGAAAATCAATGGGTTCAACATTAGTTACAGTAGTACGTATACGTATGTACGTGAATAAAGAATAAAAAATATACACAAATGGTCGTAAGAAAACTGACTACAAAATAACATGTAATTAGTGTTGATATTATAGGAGGATAAAGCATAGAATTATAATTGTTTTGTGACACTAAAACTACAGACAACTAAAATTGCAATGAAGAGTCACATCACACGCAATATGATGGGATCCTCATCTACGTAAAATGTTTGTTCCCGACTAACGACAGTACCCATTGACAGTAATAATTAGAATTTTCCCGCACTTAAATCAGGACTTAAACAAGGCGATTTTTTCTCAACGTCGCGTTGCTGTGTGGTATGCTAAAGATTTTCTGTACATCTATTATAATAACTTTGGTTTTTACAATATGTACAATATCGAATACATAGGCTAGTATCAGTATACAGAATCGATAAGGCCTATGCAAAAAAAAATGTAATCTATACATTTATCTACAGCTTTGTTTGGAATAACAGTGACGTAAAAAATAAATTACATTCCTACTATCCTGTAAATATTTCATGTACAGTATATTTACATGTCTTTTACGCGTAGAAAGCGAACTCCCAGGGTTGACCCGCGACAGTCGGTTAAGAGTAAACTAAATTGCGATTTACTGCAGACTTTCTTTCAGCCAGAACGTATACTCGTATTTGCAGAAATCAATGTCTTTCTCCAATCTTAGCAATAATTTTCTGAGAAAAACATTTGCTCACAGTAATAATTTTGTGTACTTTCCTTAATCACTTCATTGGCTCAGAAAAGAACAGTTTCGTAATACGTATAATTTTGTTTTCTTCAGTTTTATGTTTTCTGTGGATCTTTTCTGTGCTGTTCTGATCTATGCAGTACTCCCGCCTTTTAACCGACATAGACTGGACATACCCATAAACATTCCTTTACGTTAAACTAATTCTCCGTTTTTCTTCACTAAAACAAGTTTCTCTTATGTTTGCGATATAAATAATAACTTGTATGATATAGTAACTGATGTGAATTCTTTCTTTCGACGGCTCATGTCAAAATATCGGCATTTCCAGCTTTACATAGCCTCTACATTGATCTATCGATGCGTCAATACATACTTATACCCCACGCTGATGTATGACGTATGTACATAATGTACCATGTGTATATGTAACATCTAACGTTATCTCTCCAACACCTTGCTTCTGACTGGTAATACCCTACATTCTCCGTAATTACTTCGATCAGTAAACACGTACGAATAAACCATCCGCAATACTTCATAGCGCACAAATTAGATACATATACCGATAGCTATAGGATAAATAGTCAGTTATTATATATTGTATTTACTGGCTCGTGGAATAACAACTAGGAGAGCTCGGCGTGATATGAAGCCGATATTTATCAACAATAAGTAGAATAACATTTTTTCTACGTCACTCGTACAGTCTGATGTATCGAATGTGATAAATATACCCCGATAACCTACATTTTCGAGTGCAATGTCAATAGACGGAAGAACATCACGCTTTAATAACGTCGAATGAATATGATCGTATAAACTACACGCACTCCATACAGTCCATAATGATGTCTACAATAAATATATACATATTCGACTTATTTTTTATGAAGAATATTCTGGAACCTATGAATAACAATGGATATTATATACTTTTATCTGTAAAACGACTAAATTCATTCGAAAATTTATATTAAGTCGTATACGACGCTCAATTCAATTTGGAAATAGCCTCTCCATAACCGAAATATCGACATCAATTTTACTGGCTGTGGATGTCAGTTGGATTACATATTTAGTTTTTTTCTTCTAATATGGTGATTTCGGAAAAATAATATTTCCGAAGCGAACTCACTTTTTCCTCGATTTTTCATTTCCTATTCTACCCGCACAGTGCTGCTTGGTTACACCCGACTACCATTGTCGATGCCCACGTGATCCATATTATACGGCAAACAAGCACTCACCATAACTCTCCATAATAATTATTCTCTCAGACGCGGAAATGACATTGGCACGAACACGATTGCCTACGGCGACCGAATTATATAACATGCTCACACGAATTGAGTAGAACATATTCCCGGCGGGACCATGGAATTACAGTAATGCACATTGCACGCATACATGTATGTATATCCCTACCCTGGGGCGCTGAACATGCCTCTCACCGCGTTCGTGCCATGATATTACCACCACCCACGCTCGGAAGAACCTATAACATTACTGTGATGATCGGCGACCTCATCCATGCTCGGACGAACCGATAGCATTACAGTGATGAGCGGCGAGGCAAGTCATGATTTGTGGCGAAGGGTCTGTCTTAATGTGACCCGAGGGTTGACTCTACCCATGATGAATCACCTACCTGTGCGCCGCTCCCTCGCCTCGATCACGCTACCCATTACTTAGGACACAGGACATGCACACCGCGTGTAATTATAGCCCGTTCTACTTCGGCGAGAATTGCACCACACACGATGACTTTTTTAACAAGTCCCATGTCGCTTGTTTCCGTAAAAAGTAGCGGTAGATAATACGGAGGGTACCGTGTCAAAGACATGCCTCCGTAATCCCACACACTATTTATTACGGTAATCCACGACCATTCTCCTGAGATCACCTCTCCACAATGATATACGTCTTTTGATGCGTATCCAGGAAATCCCGAGACAATTTACGGGAACGTCACTTGCGTTCCGACGTATTGTATGCTATCGCTAAGCGTATTCGATTCGCAATAAAACTAGATGGGCTCTAATTTACCGTCGCATATATTGTATAATATAATGACATAATGGGCCAATTAGTTGTATATAAAAAGGGTCTATTGCCTATAAAACACCTCATATTTTACGTAATGTTCTCCGCGTGAAGTTGTATAATAAGTTATCTACGTATTCGCGTGTGTGTAACATCAGTACGTTACTCATTCTGGTAGTACAAAAACGATACTTAGTATATAAAGCGTATAGCTTACCACTATCCATATAGCTATATGTGTGGCATATATTAGTACATTACATTTTTTATGGGTCATCATGCGTAGGTCCAGGAGTACGTACATAGTACCGGACAAGATGACCGACGCATTTAGAGTTGTACCGGTACACATTATATATATCATAGAAATAGGCTTAGATATTCACGTTCTCAATAGACATCCCGATTACTTCATCTTTAAGACAATAGTAACGCATTCTATAGATCCCGAGCCTATTGTAGGGCCTGAGTTGTAATGGCCGTCACATATAACGCGAATCGTATCCGAATTATTAGTCCATGTACTTAATTATGTGTCACCGAGCCTCATAAAACACGATTTACTGGTAATATTGCCGGGCATACATCGTCTCTACATGTGCCCTATATCTCGCTAGTAACATCTCCCATCGCATCATTATAGTGACGCTGTATATACAGTGTACATAACCGACCACACATCCGTTATAACCGGTACTATCATTAATAGCGATCCATCGTCATTAACGACCCGCACCGACCCAAACCCATAATTCCGCGGCTCGTTTATGGCCACAATCAACCTCGACCCACAAGCTTTACCATAAACATGATCGTATCTCCCTTGGTTTATAGTTGGTTTATCTGCGAGGTTCATGGTACATGGGGTATACAGTAAACGGCGAATGAGTTAGTTCCAATGCGTTATAGTTTTCTGCATTTATATCGACTGAATACGATAAATTGGGTTATCTTCCAACGATATATCAGTGCTCGCTATAGCTAGTAGCTACATCTACATTCGTGATACGAATACACATAGTTGTCTATTTTGCGTACATACTAATCTAGCGGATATTATTTTGTTATAGAAGTCATTATTTTAAAGTGAAGGATCCAGTGTCCATAAAACAGTCAAGGTTTCTCGTGCGACAATGGTATAGTCTGTACATTCACGTCGCCACATCAATATTCCTTCGGAAACCGTCGCATATTTTGCAATACCCCTTTCAAGGTTTCGTCTTAAACGTAGTCTTGATCGTTCAAATGCATATCGGGTAGTCGTAGTTGTACCGACACGTGAATTCCGTCGTATAGAATAATTACATTCACGACTAACCATTTTCCCTCCGGGCCGTATAAAGCGTTATAATAATTATACTTTTTGTGTTGCATCTCGAAAGTCTCGTTTTAAGCCACGGTAATTTCGTAGTATATCCATTGTTGTATGTACTCTATACCACCCAGAGGTCAGGACAACCTAGAACGGCTGTCCGACGACAGAATCGTCTCTTGTATTCGTTAACTTTAACATATCACTCGAATATCCTTGCGTTAAATTCTCTCTCGCACGTAGTTTACGTTGGAAACGTTCGTCCACTATATATACGTTCGAAGGCCGTTTGAGAGTGTACGATAATTCCATCGTCTGCAATACGACACATGCCAGTTTATTATCCAAAATACATCAACCATTCGACGAACATCTCATAATATAGTACACATGCGATTTCCTCTCCGAAGTATGTATTACGCTATAGACGAGTATTATCCCAACGTCAACCTAGAATTGTCGTTCGAACACAAACTCGTTATAATGTCGCCACCTGACTTCTTCCATATCAGTGCCAGGTTTAAAATCCCCCGTACTGTTCGTTCCGGACCCGCAGGACGACGCCAACTTAAAACCGGACTCTGCTAACATATCGAAGGCTTGCTCAAGGTAAGCGTGTTTAAGGAAGTATCGTGCGGTGTATCGATCCGATGCTCCTCGATCCGGATCACGACTTTCATTAAGAGTGTCCTTGAATACCTCGCGACATAGCGACACGCGACCGCAAACAATGATCCGGTTCAACTTTCGGAACTGGACATCGGCTAAGCCATCGCGTCCGAACGCGAATGTTCCGCGATAACCAATTGTGATATACCCGGGCTGGTTACCACCGTTACAGTTCATCTGTCTCATCAACGAGTTCGGGGCCTGATCTAGGATCGACTTGCTCATCTCCGGAAGTCGAAAATAGTCCGCTTCTTGTTGTAACCGCGACATTTCTTGAAAGTTTTCTGGTAAGACCATTTCTAAGTTTCTAAGATAATCAAGAATGTAGCGAAACAAGACGCCGTCTCGATCGATGAAGTAGCGGCCTTTACTGTCCTTAGGTAAGTGGGGCTTACCCTGTGCCGTGAACAACTCGGCCAATAGCGAGCCTTTTACCTTCGTCAAAGTCTCGAGTGTCGTGGAGTACATGACACCTCCCACGTTTATATCCATAATCTCAGACATATCGACAGTAATCCGAGCCCGCTCGATGCAGTCTCAATCTCTCACTCTCGAGGTGACATTAAACATGTAATTTACACCAACGCTTCAACAAAATCGATGCAATTGTCTCTCCACTCTTGTATTACACTGTACGTATCGGTATTACACTATACTTATCCGCGTTTCTTTGCGTGAAATCACCTCGGGGATGTTCTGAAAATATAACATAATATTATGGCACAAACTATTATGCAGACAGTATAGACTCTAATAGGTACATGTTCTAACAGTATACACACATGAATTCTTCTCATAATAACCGTTTAACGCACTGAGTGAGTTATACTGTATGTTTGCGTGTAACCAACCATTCCCAAACGATCGTAAACATGTTGGACTGGTGATCTGTCTGCATTTCTGAGACTTCTTTATACCATTAGAAATGGAATTAATTCTATTGCCCTCCGAAGTTCTAGCATCGGCTTCCGAATAACAAATATTCCACAGTTTCCATAAACTTGTGTTTTTGTGGAATATTTCGTGGCATCGTTACAAATAGCTCAGTGGTCGCGGAATAGATCATGCAGTCGGTTAAACGATAATACTTCCATTCATTAGGGATCTAGTATCTGGGGTTGGTATTTGTCAGAGTGTTTAAATGAAATTGTTTTGCATACGAGAAGATTCCATTTGTTATGTTTATAATTTCATAATTCGCCCCGGTATTCCTATTCCACTATCGACTCACATATAATATTGGCACATTATCTATGCTTAACTTCCCTGTAGCATACATAATTGATTTATAAATGTATGCCTATTATTGATAATGAAATATCAATAATAAAACAAAGTAAAAATGCTAATTTCGCAGATTTTATACAATATGTCGTGTTTATCAAAACCACGAGGCCTGCAGCGCGCGTATAGCCTACTACCCAATTAATCAACTAATCAATAATTTAGTCAACCAACCAACTAAGGTATGTCATATCTATACCCATCTATCGCAATACATGCCTATATAGAGTGTGCCTATGGCCTAAATATTATTATGCCATTACTCATTAGACGTACATGATGTCCCTAATTGACCAACAGTGATAGCGTAAATTATGGCACCAACATAATAATGTCAATAAACGTGTCTAATTAATTTGATTTGATTATTAAATATTAACTAAATTAAAAAAGCTACCGTAAAAATTTAGTGTAGAATAATATGTTAATGTAGGCCCAGTATTGTATTAGAATATATTCCGTAATATAATATTCCTACTCTTGGTGGTTCTGTAAAAAAAACTTCGCTCAGTAAATCGGTAGCCTAAATGACACGCTGGGACATGGGTTTGTATACACGCTGGCACTGCAGCCATATGTGTATTATGGGTAGCCTATGACTTAGGGTTGTCATACCCCCAAAATCTCGCTGTGGCTATACACAAGTGTAATAAGAGCCTTGCTAAGCTACGCAGTTGTGGTGTGGTGGAATCGAGTGGAACTAGCCTGCACCATAAGT